>BJCN01145787.1:0-10561 GCA_018326445.1 Flaveria brownii
GCTCCCCCTTTTTAGCTTCTGCTTGATCACTCTAATGTGCTCATCCATAGTGAATAAAGACATTGGACCAAGCCTCCTTTCGGAGAACCCATACAACTTTAAGAACCTTATCATCCTCTGCCTATCAGTAAACTTCTTTTGGCTCTTTTGGATAATGTCTCTTGACTTTGCAGCTTCTACCCTCATCTTCCTTTTAGTAGTTTTTTGTTATTTTATCACTTGTTGCTCAAGCTGCTTAAGATACTTAAATTCTATGTATTCATAGGATAAGGGAAGAAGTGTAGATGCCTGGTATAGACATATGGCACTCAGGTGGCTGATCATGTTTTGTCTGTCTGCTTCCTTGTTAACTTGAGGTTGTTTAGTTGACACAATCTCTGTCTCAGGGCTTCCTTGAACTAAGGATAGGGTATGAGCATGTTTATAGAGTATTTTCTTCATCCTTTGTTCCTTGATCTTGAGGAGCAATTCTACATCCTATGCCTCCATCCTCTCATTTGACAACTCAGTGTCATCCAGTTCATTAAGCTCTTTTAATGGAAGATAGATAAGTTTATCTATGTTATAGTTCTTGGTCCCCAAGTACTTTAATTTTTCTGTCCTCAACTTGTCATCTTAAGTGATTATAGCTTCCATAAAGCCTTCGGAGACATTTGAACTCTCTTCCATTAGCTTCCTCTTCCTCTTTCTCCTCCTCCTCAATATCCTCAAGAGTCAGTTTCCTTTTCCCTTAGTCACTCACAGGCTTTGACGACTCACGGTGGAGAGAGCTTTGACCTTTATTGCTTTGTTTAACACTAAAGCTCTAGCCAGAGAGAGGTTATAAAGCACCTTCACTAGCCGGTGCGTTACTAAGGGTAATAGGTGCTAAGGAGGTTCATATCTCAAGGTTCACAAGCTCAACTACTAGGTCTTCAGTCAAGGTTTCCCATTTGAAGTGAATCTTGGGGTCCACCTAAACATCTAGTTGACCAATAGAGATTACCAGGGCTCTTCTATCAATGTCATACCTCCATCCCATAATTGAATTCTCAGTGTGATAAGATGGGGTAGGTATAGACCTTGGTATACCCTCCTCAAACAAGCTTTGTATGAGTGAGTCTATATCAATATGGACCTGAGGAGTTTGCCGAGTATGAACAATTACAAGTGAGGGTAGTGAATCCTCAATGTCCATACTCAGAGAAGAACTCCTAGATTTTGTGATTGCTAGGACTTTCTCCCTTTTTGGTAGCATTACCCTCTTGCATAGGTGAGTTGGAGGTTAAGTCCACCACACCCATAGGTGCTTGTGGACCTGGTTGAGTCCTTCTGAGTGGTCTATCAGCTAACTTTCCCTTAAGATTAGTGATCTCAAGTTGCTGGTCATTGACCCTCCCATGTAAGGTAGTCACCTGAGATTCTAGGTGACTAACCTCTGAGACTAAATAGGTGCAGGTTTGAGTTAGTTTTTGCACCTTTAATTTCAGACTCCCCACATCTTCATCAGAAGAATCACGGGGGGATGAGAGAATAGGAACAAAATCTTCTTCCTCAGTACCAACATTATGTTCTTAGCTGCTAGAATTCTATTTTACCATGACAACTTCAGTTGAAGTGTTAAGGGGCTGGGTTGCTATGGTTGAGGTCTTAAAGATGTAGTCACTTACTAAAATGAGAGCCTCTTCCATATGGACCTCCTGAACTTGTTGAGGGAGATCCACCTCAATAGTGGGTGGATGATATGGGCTAGACATGGGTGATGCAGGAATACTCATCTCTCCTTAAGTAGGGGTGAAGAAGAGAGATTTATGGTACTCACTGAATCCCATGTCTTCATTATCATAGAATTCTAGGCTGGGTAAGGGTTAGTAAAGGTCTAAAGGCTAAGGATGGTAACTTTCCCCTAAAGGTTGTTTACTAGAGTTTTGAGACTTTGAGTAAAGGCTTAAGGCTATTGGGGTTGTGAGCTCATCAGCCTGAGCATGAGGAACCTTAGCACCGATCCTTGGTGCGATGGGAATGGTTTGCTCCTCAAGGGAAGTGGGAGCTCCAGTGTCCACTTGCTCCTGCATGGGTGAGGATATGGGGGTCTGCACAAGCTAAGTAGCTTATGCAGGGATTCTTTTGGATTTTGTTATGTAGGTGATGGTTATTTGATGCTATTTGGGTGGTTGATAAGTAGAAGATGTGGGTTCAACACTAGTTGGTACTGCTAGGTTGTTACCTTGAGTAATGAGCTCCACCATTTTTGGGAAAACAGCTGTGTGACATCCGGTACTTTTCCGTTACCAAACTCCGTTAGTTCCGTTAGGTCTTGCATACACGAGTCGTGAGCACACACTAGTTGTTGTTAAACATTGGTGACTTAATAATAATTAACAATGGCTATTAGATAATAACTTAATTAATAATGTAGATTATTAGTTTGTGATTATGCGATTTATGAATTTTCAATATTATTTGTGAATTTTACTTGATAATGTGATTATCTGTAAATATTGTTCATGTGTTTTGTTATTAGTTGAAATATATAATTATTATTAATGATTAATAATATTTGCGTTTAGTAGTTAAAACCTTTTTAAAAAGTGTTAAAAAGATTAGTTTTTATAAACTATAAACAATGGAGGTTAAGTTGTAATTACCATAAAACTAAAACTTAACAAAATTAAAACCCTAAAACCCTCCCAAACCCCCCATTGAGGCTGAACACCCCACCCCCTCTCATCTTCACGAATTTTGATCAAGCACACTAGTTCATTTGATTTTGACTGGCCTTGATCATTACAACATTGTAGCAAGTTTAATTCTTTGCCAATTACACGTTTAAAGGTTAGATTTTAACAAGTTTTTCATGGTTTTTGATGTTGATGAACCCTAATTCAAATTCTAGGATAAAAGTTGAAATTGATAATGATTTGATGATGATATGATGTTACTTAGGTTATATGAATGTCATCTAGGTTGATTGTGAAAGAAATCCATGGTTTTGGTGACCTAGTTCATACCTTACCCAAGATAGTAACTTTTGATCATGAGATTGTGCAATTGATAGTTGTTGATGATTCTATGATGTCATTTGTATTGTTTTGATGTTAATTTACATGGATTGTGCAAGAAAAATCATGAAATCTAGTGATTGTTCATACCTTACTATAAGTAGAAACTTTTGTGTATGATGTTTGGGAATTATGATGAATTGATGATGATTATCATGTTTAGATGAATGCTATGGGTTTGATTAGGTAAAGTTGATGAATTTACAAATGAATTGGATGTTAGATTGAGTTTGGGTGTTACTTTCCTAAAAGGGAAACTTTTTTATGTAGAACATTGGATATGGTTAACTAGGCATGTTCATGATGTTAGGATGATGTTAGAATGTTTGTTGATGAGGTGTAATGTGGTGGAATGTGTCAATTGATTTGTACGGATGCTTGATTGATCATTTGGTAAATCTAGGTTCTTATTGACTACACATGATGATGGATTATGTTAGGAGATTATGAGATCAAGTTTGGGATTGTAATAGATCATTATTAGGTATGTTGGTTGGTATGAATCTTGTTGATTAATGTGATTATGATAAACTAAAGTAGTATGATGATCTTAGTATAACTTGAGTTGATGATCTGACATAGGTGAATTACTTGTATGAATATCATGTATAATGCATTGCTACACTTGATTAAATGGGATTTAAATTAATATGTCACCAATGGGTCAAACGGGTCAACTAGGTTAAATGAGTATTATTTTCTAAAACCTTGGGTCAACGTGTTTATTGAGCACCTAGGGTTGTTAAGCTTTCTATGTACATGTACTTATGTACTTGCGTGTTCTAAGTAACTTTTAAAGGGTTGTCTTTCCATCCATCGTCAATTTCTTTGTTATTGTTCGTTGTGCACCAGGTGAGTTCATGCCCCATTATTTCTACTTACTTCCTTTTAGGGGAGATAGCATACTGTTTTACCTTACAAAATCTTTACATTGATAATTTGTGTTAGTATGACATAGTGTAGCATACCATGAAAGCCCTCACACTTTCGGATCATTAATAATGATAACTAGCGGGAAATGCTGGGTAGTACTACTGGGCCTAACAAGCCCCTCCTATGTGTCTCGAGGTCAAACGGGTGCAATATTGTCCTAAACATAAACATAGTCATAACTTGGTAGGTTGTGATAGGAGGCAAACAAACAAAACACATGTCAGCTTTGATTGCGAAATCACTATAGTTATTATCTATGAATATAGACTAGCTATCTATTTCAATGCACTTCTTATGTTTTACAACTATTACTGTTTATGTTAAACACAAACTCTTAATCTCACAAACCATTGTGTTGACTCTTTTAGTATGCTATTCTCAGGTCGAGGTTAACAGCTTCCATAGGAACACGCACGGGTCAAGCATATGCATTTAGAAAACTGATGTCATTTACTTTTTGAATGGTTTACATTTGGTTTAAATTATGGTTTGGCGTGTATTTTCCAAGTTACATTTCTAGTACTTTGGGTTTAACTTATTTACAAAACGCTTTCGCAAATACCTTAAAGTTACAAACTCTGATTTATTTTAAACGTTGTCTGTAGTGTCGTTATAAGTAACTAATGAGTGGGATCCTGGTTTGTTCACACGCCTCGTGGTACAACCCTGCACATGGATTTTAAGGGTGTGACAGGCTGTTTCTACCCCTAAAAAGCCCACAGTAGGCTTTCTCATAGTCTTGAAGACATCGGTATCATTGTCCCATTTTTAGAATATTACATGTTTCCCTTAACTGTGAGCCCAGTTCACAGCCAAGAATGTGTTGGACATAATTAGAGAACATGTAATATTCTAAGGAGTCCAAGCTCAAAAGTAAATTTGTATACACAAACTGAGAATACTAGAACTTGACCCCCTGAACCACCCCATGGACTATGTAGGAAAGGTATTCAGAAATTTTGTCCCATCCTCCATGCTTGTTAGATAAACAATGATAACTACATGGAAGAGATTTTCCACTGGGAGGAGACCTTCCCTTTTCTGAAGGTTCTTACAGAGTAATCATCTTCATAGCCCTTCGGCCTGAAGAAGTGGTTAACAATAGATTTTTGGAAGGACAAATCACCTTCTACATCATCCAGCCTAAGATGAGTGTTAATAGAGGCTGGAGTGATGAAGATTGTCCTCCTCTGCACTATGGCAGACAGTGCCTTCTTTCCATCCATGGGGACCTCTTGGCAGGTCCTCCAGAACTCTAATAGTTGATCTTCATAAAGTGTAGGATCTATGGTGAAGGAGGTGAATTAGTTGGATAGAGACAAGAATCGACAAACCTCTAAGAAACCAGGATCTTTCTCAGAATTTAACAGAGCAATCTGATTGTGTTTCCTGTGTGAATGCATAGAAAAATATGGTTTATTCTATGATCAATGTTGGACATTTGTGAGGTAGCTTTATGGTGAAGGAATACAAGAACAAAGGTGGTTTGTGGGTGAATGTAAGTTAGAGAATTTTGTAGATGAAGAGGAAAGTAAAAGAGGGGGAACCGTTGAGTGTCTACATATGAAACGGATTTGATACAAAATTAATGCAAAAGGATAAACTTTGAAATCCAGATGTTGGTCCCACCTCTGAAAAAATCACCCAAAAAGGTAGTTTTGTCGGTAGTCGAAAATTCGAAGGTAATTTGTCTTCGGAAGTTTTTATAAAAACTCCTAAAGCCAATTTGACTTTGGAAGATATTCTTGAGCATTATGGAAATTTGCTTCGGAAGAAAAATACTTAGTATTTTTACTTCTAAGACTTATTTGGTTTCAGAAGAGACTAAAACTTAGAAGTATTATTCATAAGAGAATAAATCTTTTGAGGTTTAATTACTTTCAGAAGAAAATTGTCCTTCAAAAACATATAAATACTTAGAAGCATATTTAAGCTTCAGAAGACATATCAAAATTTATTCTGAAGGTAAATTTATTATAAGCAGTTATTTGTTTTGAAGACATAATGTTTTTTCTAAGACAACTTAATGTCTTCCGAAAGAAAATATGTCTAAAATTTCATAAATTATAAGGATTATCATTTGATTTTTTTTTCTTCCAAACTAAAGTGCGCTTATGTAGGTGATAGTATAGACAACTTAAGACACAAGTTTTAGAAATAGTCTTGAGTTAAGTTTAAGAAAATCTACTCAAAGTTAATCATCCTAATAGCTGATACAAGATACTTAAATCTCTGTTCATCAAAAGCCTTTATTGACAGATCAGCATATTATTCATTTTTGTTTACTTTGACTAGTTTTATCAATCCCTTTTTAAAATTATCTTTAATTAAATAATACCTGATGTTGATATGTTTTGTCCATGAGTACTGCACAGGATTCTCTGTGATAAAGATAGTACTATTGTCGTATACGTGGATTGGAGTCTCTTTGAAGTTGAATCCATAGTCTAGCATCTGATTCTGAGTCCAAAGCACTTGAGCACAGCAGCTAGCAGCATCAATGTATTCAGCTTCAACAGTTGATGCAGACACGAAGGATTGTTTCTTGCATTTTCATGAGACTATCCTTCCACCAAGGAATTGACATCCCCCAGATACTTTGCAGTCATATTACATCTATCATAGTCACTATTTGTATAAGCATACAGATTAAAGTTAAAATTCTTTGGATACCAATGACCTAATTTAGGAGCACCTTTGAGATATCTAAGAATCCTCTTGACAGCAAACATGTGTGACATCTTGGGGTTGGCTTGATATCTTACACATATGCATGTAGCAAACATGATATCAGGCCTGCTAGCTGTGAGGTACATAAGAGACCCAATCATAGCTCTATAGAGATGTTCATCTATACACTCCCACTCAAGATCAGGTCCAAGGGAGTGGTTTCTTGCTATAGGTATCTTTGCAACCTTACATTCAGTCATGTTGAATCTTGTAAGTATGTCTTCTACATACTTTGACTGACTTATGAAGATTCGTTTTCAACCTGCTTCACTTTAATTCCTAGAAAGAAATTGAGTTCCCCCATGGCATTTATTTCAAATCTATTCTTCATCAGCTTTTCAAAGTCTTTATAGAGTTTTGGATTAGTTGACCCAAAGATAATGTCATCTACATAAAGTTGAACCAGCATCAAGTCATTCCCCATTCCTTTGATTAAGAGTGTTCCCTATACATAAAGTTGAACCAGCATCAAGTCATTCCCCATTCCTTTGATTAAGAGTGTTCCCTCTATAGTACCTCTCTTGTATTCATGCTAATAGAGATACTGAGATAGTGTCTCATACCACTTTCTTAGAGCTTGATGCAACCCATAAAAAGCTTTATCAAGCTTGCAGACATAATCAGGATGATCTGGGTCTGCAAAGCCAGGTGGTTGTTTGACATACACCTCATCATCTATCACCCCATATAGAAAAGCCCACTTAACATCAAGTTGGTAAAAATCCTTGGATGCAGCAAAAGCAAGGAATATTCTAACAGTTTCAAGTCTTACCACTGGAGCAAAAAACTCTTGTGTAGTCTATCCCCTCTTTTTGTGTAAACCCCTAAATAACTAGTCTAGCCTTTTTCTTGATGAAAAGTCCTCTATCATACTTCTTATTCCTAAACACCCATTTGGTACATGTGGTAGTCTTCCCTTGATAAAGAGGGCATAGGTTTCAAACCTTTTGCCTTTTGAATTGAAGCAGCTCCTCATACATTACTTCAATCCAACTTCTATCCTTCAAAGCCTCATTAACTTTCTTTGGCTCTATCTGGGATAAAAAGCAATAGTATAGACAAACATTTTTGTCATGGGTTTGTCCTCTTGTTCTCACCCTATATCACTATCTCCAATGATGTTTATGGTAGGGTGTGACTTGTGGATCCTGAGTTGAGGAATCACAACAAGTTTATTTGATAGATCCAAATTTGTGAAGTTTAGATCTGGCAATATAGTGTCACCCACCACATCAGCACACTTATCAAGAGAAGCTTGATACAATGAGTATGTGACATCATTAATATTGTCTTTCATAGAGTGGTTATCAGCATCAAAAAAATTTTATCACTGTCACCATCACCATTTACTCCTACATTGGAAGCTCCTGCATTTGAGTTATATATCTATAAGTTGGATCTTGTAGGCACATCAGATGTATCAGATGAATTTGTCAGGATTCTATGGATAAGAACTCCATCTACAGGGTTAGTTACCACTGGAGTGTGATCATTTAAGGTCACAATGGCTGACTCCTCAACTACTCTAGATTGTATGTTCTATAAGCCTTAGCTTGGACGAGTATCCAATGAAGTTTCCATCATCTGACTTCTCAGCAAATTTGGCTACTTCAAGATGGTGCAAGGACATAGAAATGGTCTGCGGAAACCAATGAAAGGTCTCCTTTTGTGCCATAACTCATAAAGAGTCTTACCATGAGTCTTAACTACTAAAACTCTATTCTGCACATAGCAGTCAGTGTTGACTGCCTCTGCCTAGAAGGTGATGGACAGTTTAGAGTCAGACAACATGTTCTTACAGCTTTAATAAGTGGTCATGTTTTTCCTATCAGCAACACCATTTTGTTGAGGAGTCCAGGGAGCACTATATTGTCTTGTAATACCTTTTTCATCACAAAATATGTCAAGGATTTGGTTCTTGAATTCAGTTCATTGATCACATCTTATGGTCTTGACCTTGTGATCATATTGATTCTTTAAGGTCTCAAGAGTCTCATCCTTAGTTATAAGAAAGAAGACCCAAGTGAATCGTGTGAAATCATCTGTGATCATAAAAAAATATGAGGTCTTTCTTAGACTCGTTACAATGGTTGAATCAAAGAGATCCATGTGTAATAAGTGTAAGGGAGTAAGTAATAGAGTTCTTTTCCATTGACTTGTAAGACACCTTATGTTGCTTCCCTTTCAGGCATGCAACACAGTGATCATCACTTGTAAACTCTTTCTTTGGCAATCCAGTTACCAAATCATTCTTAATTAATTTGTTTATATTTTTAAAGTTTACATGGCATATTATTTTATGCCAAAGGAAACATTCATCACTATTTGTTTTAGATAGAAAGCAAGAAACTTCTCCCGAGAAAGATGCTTTCTACAAATCCAACTTGTATATGTTCTCTTTCCTGGGGCTCTGAGTAGGATGTACTCTTGAGGAATGACCACCCTAAGCTTTAGAACAATGCATTGATGCTCATAAAGAGCATGTTGTGTCTCTGATCATAAAATTAGGATACACTCAGTAAATTGTATCCAAGATCCTTGACAAAGTTTACATTTTCAATACTTAGCTTACCATTTATGACCCTGCCCCTTACAGTAATATAATCATCAGTATCTCTTCCAAAAGCAATTGGCCCTCCATCAATCTTCTCAAAGTTTTAAAGCAATGAGCCATTGCCTATCATGTGCCTAGAACAACCACTATCAATGATTATACATTTCTATTGGTCTTTAGTTGTTTGTGTACAAAAAGAGATGGTTAGTTACATTTGGAAACCTAAGACTCATTAGTCTTGGGCTTGTCAAAGTGGACTGAAGACAATGCAACAGTGATTGATCCAATAGTCAGACTTTAAGGATCATTTGTTGTTGTTGAAGAAGAACTTTCAATCACATGGTCTTCCTTCATCTTCCACACCATCTTTGGAAGATTAGACTTGACCTTCAACACTTTGGAAGTTTTAACAACTTTGGAAGTTCGGGAGACTGGACCTTCAGAAGATCTTGCCTTCATTGCAGCAAGCTTCAATGCTTCGAAGTATTCCTTTATTTCGAAACCAAATTCTTTTCTGAAGGAAAGTTTTCATTTGTCTACTTTTCCACTTTGGAGATTCCAAAAGAAAAATATTTTCCTTTCAAAGTTATCTTCTTCTTCTTCTCAGAAGTCTTTTTCTTGATTATATGGATAGTACGTTTGGGATTGTTTATACAATCCTTAGCAAGATGAGAAGTACTACTACACATGATACAATCAACTGGCTTCCTTATGAGAGTCTCCTTATGAGTAGAAGGCTAAGCTTGATCACTTTCCATTTTCATCTTCTCAGATGATGCAACAAGCTTCTTAGGGTGAGGCTTACTCTTGAAGCTGGATGGTTCAGGCTGTGTACTAGTGGTACACAGCTGCTCAGCCTTGTTTTCTTCACAGGGATGAGTTGGACATGAACTAGAACTCCTGGTACTAGAGTTCATAGTTAAGACCTCAGCCTTTACCTTTTCAAATCTTGCAGAGATAAAGACTTGTTTTTACTTACAGTCGAAAGTGGCCTTAATCTATTGAGCCTTCTTTGATCTTCTCTTTGGTTGCTCTGATCAAGTTCTTCCTCTTGGACTTTATCATCCCTGGTTCTTTCCTCTCCTTAGGAGAATAGTAACTCTTCTTAGGATGATCTTTTTCACTTATCTCAGATCCATCCTTCATTATCTTCTCTTTATCCTCTTCTTGAATAGGGTCTATGAGGGGAAGCTCATTTTGACAAGTTTCACACCTTAGAGATCTTACAGATAGTAAAGTATATGGAGGAGTTATATATATCAATAGATCCCAGTCACTTCTTGTTCTGATAACACACTTTTGC
>BJCN01145806.1:0-11520 GCA_018326445.1 Flaveria brownii
CTCTTATACGAAGTAGTTTGACCCTCCTTGTTCCCTATCTCGACCAACTATATCTTCTTTTACCTTCTACTTTCTCTAACGTTTACATCGATTGACTTAACAATCGATGGTAGGTGATTTTCGAGGCTTTAATCTCAATTCCTCTTATAATATATGATTATTTTTTTTTTTTCAAAAGATATAGATTCTAGATTACAAGATCTTATGCATGCAAGTTGTTTAAATCATTGTTGCAACACAACCCATTTTTGTCGAAAAAAAAATCCAAACTCCATTGAACCATTTTATTGCATTATATGCCTCCTTTGAAGTATACGAATCCACAGGGTAATCATCTGCCTTTGAACATTATGTTGGATGCCTTTGAACAATAAGATGGATCTTAGAACCGATTCATAGCATTGACCATACTAATTTCACGTTTAGCCGTACCACTAATGATCATATGTAACAAAATACAAAACGTCACTCAAATAAAAAAAGAGCAAATGTTTCTAATATGAAAGTATCGTTGACAAGATCTCTTCTCAAGATATGTACATATAAAATAATTAAAATCCAATAATATAAAAATGATCTCTACACGTTTGATAATAAAAATAAAAATACTTCATATATTTAAATGCTATTCACTTGGACCATTTTCTCCTTGTTTTCTAAAACACACTGCACATTCAATCTTTTGGCTTTTAGGTCGCCCTATTATATGAATAAAAATGAATCCGTAACCAAGCTTGTTTCTATTCAAAAGTCATCAAATGAATTTTTAAAAATCAAAGTTTACATAATCAATATTTGTTAGGATCGGCATCAGTATAAGAAAGATAAGACGCATATATATGGCAAGAGCACTAAGAACGAACACTGCCCATGAGCATGGCTTCGGGGACGGAAAGGTGAAGATCGAAGATGAACCACCGATCAAGACGACATGTTTGCTTAAAACTTTTTAACAAAAAGTACAAGTACAAAAAAATACGAGAAAAATAAAGACGTTAAAATAACAGTGTGGGATTTGGGAAGAGCGGGAAGACTCCCACACGAATATTGCTACAACTTGTAGAGCCGAGCAGAGCCGAGCCGACAAGGAGGAAAATAGATAAACGGGGTACACGTGTAAACATTTCATTAGTGGGCCCAACGACGCACAATCACTCTTCTCTTCCTGTAAAATTGGTCTATTTAAACCCCCTTGATTAACCCGATATAATCCACTTTTCTGCAGCACTCACCGATCATCTCTTCCGATCACCGAACCACCATTACTCACAATAATAATAATAATATCATCTCAACACCTTTGATCACCCTGCAGCTATGGCTGGAGGAGGACTAGCGGTGGCTGCAGCCGGAGGAGTGGAGTTCGAGGCCAAAATCACGCCTATTGTCATCATCTCGTGCATTATGGCCGCCACCGGTGGCCTCATGTTCGGTTACGACGTCGGCGTTTCAGGTGAATTACAATCTCCGATCAGTTGTGCTGTTAGTAATAGATGTTGTTAACTTGTTTGTGATTTTGAGGTTGATTTGCTTTTTTTTTCGCTATATTTGGATACGATTGAGGAACTATCAAATCGGAGTACGGATCGGTTTCCTTTTTTGCATTTGCTTCCAATTATTATACTCACTGTTCGTTCGAATCTAGCTATCAACGTGAAATTAGTAAATTAAAGCTCGTAATCATAACGGATTGCAAATTGTTTTGATGAATTAAGGTTGAGATTTGTTTAATTGATGTTTGATTTGATGAATACAGGATCGGTTTCCTTTTCGCATTTGCATCCAATTTTTTCACTCATTATTCGTCAAAATCTAGCTATCAACACTAAATTAGCAAATTATAGCTCATAATCACAACTGATTGCGAATTATGGAACGAATTAGGAAGAGATTTGTTGAATTGATGTTTGAATTGATGTGTACAGGTGGAGTGACGTCGATGCCGGAGTTTTTGGAGAAGTTTTTTCCAGTGGTGTATAGGAAGACGGTAGAAGGGGATCTCGGTAGTAACTACTGCAAATATGACAACCAAGGGTTGCAACTGTTTACTTCGTCGTTGTATCTGGCCGGATTAACAGCAACGTTCTTCGCGTCGTATACAACGAGGCGGCTCGGAAGGAAGCTAACGATGCTGATCGCCGGAGTTTTCTTCATCATCGGAGTTGCTTTTAATGCCGGAGCTCAGGACCTCCCCATGCTCATTATTGGAAGGATTTTGCTTGGTTGTGGTGTTGGTTTTGCAAACCAGGTTCGTTTTCTTAAGTTAAAACTACTTTGTGTGGTGTTATTTGGAGTTATTCTAGTTGTTGTTTTATTGAAAATATCACTATCAACCACATTATTAATACCCTCTTTTCTATTGAATGAATTTTTTTTTTCTAAATAAATAAATTAAATAACTAAATATTCAAAATATAAATCTTTTTATGATAACAAACCATTAAAACATACTAAATTATAATATTTCACTTATATCTTACTTTAAAATATAATTTTATAATTCTAGGTTTTATTATTTGTTATTTATAATTTCTTAATTTATTATTTTATAATTAGCTAATGGCATGTAAAATATAAATACAAAATATAAATAAAAGACTAATAATTTTAATGTGTTGAATTTTTTTTTTATCCATGTAATACATTATTTCTAACTTAGTAAAAGTATACACTCAACTCTAGAAACATATAGCGTTAACTTAGGTTTGAATAATGACAAAAGAAACAGGCTAGGTTAGTTCGAAAGGCTGTCAAAACAATTCGGTTAGGTTGTTTGAACACGGTCTATAAAAGAGTTAAAAAGTGTTTGTTTTAAAAAATGAAGATAAATATTGTTTATCAATATTACACGTTAGCATAACTACATATGGTAAAACTGGAAAATAATAAATAAAAGGAAATGATGAGTTTGTTTTACATGATTGTTTTCAAGTTTTAAATTGTGAGTTGAAACGTTTATCTGGTTTTTAAAATTGTAAAATTAGTAAACTGAATAATATATATAAATCAGAAACTGACTTTGCTTTGATTCAAACGGTTAAATTAACATGAAGTCGAAAGAGATATTTTCAAGAAAAGCATGTTTTGTGTTGCTACGTTGTGGAGTTTGTATTTGATCTATTTCTTTAAAATTCTTAGACAATGAAAATGGTTTGTCTCCATCTCCTTTTATTTTGGTGATTGCATGGAAGTTAGTCAACGGTTTTAGTTTTTTAAGTCGTAAAATAAGAGCAAAATACAGCTCACATAACATAAAATAAAAATTAATTAAATTGATCTGTCAATCATTTGTATTAAATATAATCCCTAATACGTTAGCATAGTCAATATTGGCGCAGTTGATTTTTGGTCTATCACCTAGGTCACTAGTTAGGCACTCGTAGCTCGTTGATTTACATAATATTATTAAATTCTTATAAGATATTAATTCAATATAATTATATTTTGTGTTCATATTATTAATACGTTCCGTTTCATATTATAGTCTACAAGACATGATAATAGTTTATTTATCTAATCTTTGACATTTTTAAAACAAAATAAACATGCTTAAAAAGCTTAGAATTCTAGAGTTGCCAATCATTTAATTAGAAATTATAATTTTTTGTTCTTGATAACTAATCTTTAAAGGTATATATGTTATAAATATAAAAAAAAATTTGATATTGTGATTTCTTTTATTGAATATATATAATTTTTTTAAATATTTTTATAGAGAATAATTGGAATTATCCTTTGTAAACAAGTATAAGCAAATCCTTTTGTAACTTTTTTAGTTGTGTATGTGACTTTTTTATTGAATAATAAATGCATAAGATTTAGACATGATATTATAATTTTTTGAATAAATCACAGCCTTATTTAATAGATTATGTATGACTAGATAAGATAAAAAGGTTCCTTCAAATCATGGGTTTTGTTTGACAATTGAAGTCGATGACATGTTTGGGGCCACTAGGAGTAACATGCTTTGAATATTGCAATCCTCTTGCTTTATAAATCTTGTGACTCCTATTGTTTACAACCAATATCATTAACTAACCTTTATGTAGAAAAGATCGACCAAGACCTTTGGAAAAAGCAAATAACTTTCTATGTTTTTAATGCCAATATATCATTATAACCTTATCCAACAACTGTAAAACCAAATCATAATGATGTTAGGAGTTCACTTTGATTGATTTAAACTAAAATATGAGGTCTGACTATTCAATATGATTTTGAAAAAGAGAGTATAATAGGGTCGTGTTGACTAGGTCCCCAAACTAACTAAATTTGTTTCGTTTAATATGGTTTTAACTGTGGTTAAGAAAATTCAAATTGTGAGTTTTGTATTAGACTCTTAAAATGATGGAGATGGTTAATGAATAAAACATATATGCATAATTATACGTTCCAAAAACAAAATTGTAAATAAAAATAAAGTAAGTGACTAATTCGGCTTATACGGTTAATTAGTTCAAAGTTTCAAACCGTGAACTGAATGGCTAAATCTGTTTTCCAAACCATAAAGTGTGAAGCAAAATGTAAAATATCTAGCAAATTGTATTGGTTAAAAGTTTCGGTTGTTTCAATGGTTGATAAACACATACCCTTACCAGTTTTTTGTAAATAACTTTTGCAACTTGCAATCTTATTTTATCTTAAACTAAAGGTAATCGTGATGTTACATGACATAACTGATGTTAGGTAGGTTACAGTTTCATGTTCTAAGTAAGAAAAAGAGCATGATTAGTGGGATAATTAGTTCAAAAGGGTACCATCATTTAAAGTAATTGTCACGTAATAAACCTGTTTAACAAGCACATCACTAAAGTTTGTTTGTTTGTTTGAATGACTACAAATTGTTTGGCCAATGTTGACTAATTACTTATTAAAAATATCAACTCAAAATCTTAAATGATTTTCTGCAGGCTGTTCCAGTTTTCCTCTCAGAAATAGCACCCACAAGGATCCGTGGTGGCCTCAACATTTTGTTCCAACTTAACGTCACAATCGGCATTCTTTTCGCCAACCTTGTCAATTACGGTACCGCAAAGTAAGTCCAAACACTTTTCATACTCGACTGTTTAAAACCGGACCAGATATCAAACCAGACATTTTACAGTTTTTACTGTCACTCTAGTTGTACAAAAACCGCTATGCCCAATACATCAAACTTTTCAATAATGTATACATCTTTTGTTCAGGATTAAAGGAGGATGGGGCTGGAGACTTTCCCTAGGGCTAGCCGGAATCCCCGCGTTACTCCTAACCGTTGGCTCACTCCTAGTTGTTGACACACCCAACAGCCTGATCGAAAGGGGCAAACTCGAGCAAGGAAAAGCCGTCCTCAAAAAGATCCGTGGAACCGATAACGTGGAACCCGAGTACCTCGAGCTCGTCGAGGCTAGCCGTATAGCCAAAGAAGTAAAACACCCGTTCCGCAACCTCCTCCTCTCCAAAAACCGCCCCCAACTCGTCATCTCGGTCGCGTTACAGTTCTTCCAACAGTTCACCGGAATCAACGCCATCATGTTCTATGCACCCGTGATCTTTAACACATTAGGATTCAAAAACGACGCCTCACTTTACTCCACTGTCATTACCGGAGCTGTGAATGTTGTATCCACCATTGTGTCAATTTACTGTGTGGACAAAGTGGGTCGTCGGTTTCTTTTACTACAAGCTGGAGTACAGATGTTTTTCGCACAAGTTGTGATCGCAGTGGTACTGGGGTTTAAAGTTACGGATGAGTCAGATAACCTCAACACTGGTTTTGCAGTGCTGGTGGTGATCATGGTGTGCACGTTCATTTCTGCGTTCGCGTGGTCTTGGGGTCCGTTGGGTTGGCTCATTCCGAGTGAGACGTTCCCACTCGAAACGCGGTCAGCGGGTCAGAGTGTGACCGTGTGCATCAACTTGCTGTTCACATTCGTGATCGCGCAAGCGTTTTTGTCGATGCTTTGCCATTTCAAGTACGGGATGTTCCTGTTCTTTTCGGGTTGGGTGTTTATCATGTCGGTTTTCGTGTGGTTTTTGGTGCCCGAGACGAAGAATGTACCGATCGAAGAGATGACGGAGAGGGTGTGGAAGAAGCATTGGTTGTGGAAGAGGTATATGGATGATGATAGTGTTGTGGAAGATGATTCAGCCAAGAAGAATGGGTTTGCTCACTCGTGAATGATTTTGTTTCTATAACAAATTAAAGGGAAAAAGGGTGTCATATAAATAAAAACTATGCAGTTTATAGTACCTAAGGATTTTATCTTTCTAACCGGAAAAAGAAATTAAAAGCGATTCAAGAAAAGTGGATATATGTATTCGTTTAGTAGTTGTTGATCAAGTTTGTATTTCTTCTATCGATCTGTTAAAACAATAGATCTATGTAGTTTATTTGACGTTATAAGACTTTATCAGCTTGATGATTGTTTTCCTAATATTTATGTTTATTTAGGAGAAAGATGGCCGGACATTGATTCTGTCTTGTATCAAAACCAGTGAACAAGAAACTTATGTTCACAAGATCGGATGACAAAAAAATATAAGAAAACATAGACAAAAGTTAGACTAAAAATTTCACCTTTTATCATTTTTGGGATTTGAAACAACCGAAGAAAAAATCAACTGATCATGATTCATGAGGAAAATGATAGTTGCTAATGATGAACACATCATCAGATGGAACAATGGAAAACAGCTGATCGATAGATCAAAATGATAAGTTCACTCATAATCATAAGAAATACGTACTAATAAGCATCTACTAACAACGATATGTGATGAAATGTTGTTGATCATGTCCTTACTAGAGGAGCTTACAAGTCAATAACAACTCATTACTTCAACTAATCAGTTGTTTACAAGCACTGAAGGCCAAGAATGGTTGATTAGCGTATGTCAAAGTACAAATATACTATCTAACAATCAACCAAATGTTCCCACTCGTTTCCTTTCAGCAGCTCTCGTCCCGTATCGATGGCACCTTGGTTGCTCCCCCAGTTGAAATCACTCAAGGTGACAAAACTGTTGTCAGCTCACTCTATTCGTCTGGGCTTGCCAATGATCGAAAACCATACTCATTCTCCATGCCTCTTTATCTGAAAAGTATATTGCGAAAATCATTAGACTCCCCACAACTAGGCAGATCTTGGTCTCTCTCGAATCAACCTATAATAACACTTTGATTGAGCGTATGCAGAACTTATGTGATCAGTTGCGTTGCACAATCAAACCTACAGTTAACCCTGCCTTAGCTTAGGCTTTTCATGTCAATTGTCATGCATGTTAAATTGTGTAGACATGACTGGTTCCTAAGTTCCAGGGCCACTGACCACAAATATAAAATGGTTGATATTCTATAACCTCTTGTCTATATTGTTACCTAAGGTTTCACACTAATTGGATTTGCGAGGCGTGGGCATGTGGGCGCTCTGATGGCGCACTTTGCACACTCGCATTGCCGCGAGCCGCTTGAGAGTCGCCTTGGTATTTTTGAAGGTTGGTTCGAGGGTCTGGTGAGGTGAGCCTGATCTGGGTGCGCGACTCGTAATAGTTTCCGTTACAGGTTGACCGAAACCGACGATTATTAATGACGAATTAAATGAGCAGTTATGATTTCGGATTAATGGTTGAGTGGGTGTTACAGTTCGAATTTCACTGTAAATACTAAGGGTGCCTCAGTATGAAGGGACACCAACACAACTCGAAACATGCAGAAAACATGTTCTCTAACCATCTTCAATCTCTCTAGTTTTTCTTCTACAAACAAGTTCGGTTTCTAGATCATCTTGGCAGTACAAACTGATTCGGTTGTTGTACCCTAGGAAACAAAACGAGTTCTCCTGGGAGGCTCGGAATTTGTTTTAAGGGCCCCGTGTTAAACACGATCATCAGTCTTTACATTTCTGTTCATCTATTTCTATTAATTTACAAGTATAAAAGGAATTTGTAATCGTTTATTTATGTTCATTTGTATTGATTATATTAATAAAATTGTGCGCGACTCGTAACAGTTTCCGTTACAGGTTGACCAAAACCGACGACTATTAGTGATGAATTAAATGAGCAGTTATGATTTCGGATTAATGGTTGAGTGGGTGTTACAGTTCGAATTCCACTATAAATACCGAGGGTGTCTCAGTATGAAGGGACACCAACACAACTCAAAACATGCAGAAAACAGGTTCTCTAACCATCCTCAATCTCTCTAGTTTTTCTTCTACAAACAAGTTCGGGTTATAGATCAATCCCGGCGTATAAACTGCTTCGCTGTTGTACCCTGGGAAACAAAACGAGTTCTCCTGGGAGGCTCGAAATTTGTTTTAAGGGCCCCGTGTTAAACACGATTCTCAGCCTTTACATTTCTGTTCATCTATTTTTGTTAATTTATAAGTGTAAAAAGAATTTGTAATTGTTTATTTATGTTCATTTGTATTGATTATATTAATAAAATTGTTTGCGTTTAAATTTTTATATGAACCAATGACTACCTCTCTTGCCACCATTAAGTCTACCTCCACAGCCTCAAAATAAGCTAAAGTTATATTTGGGAATCACAAGTCTCATGTTGTTTGCTACATTGGATACACCACCCTTCTAACAAATATTCATTCGAAAGATGTTTTGGTGGTCCAAAATCTTACAAATAATCTCTTATCTGTAAGAAAAATGAATTCTGACAATAATTTAGATGTCTTATTTTCTTCGCCCCCCATTTTTTACATACAGGATTGAACCACCAAAGGGGTGCTTGAACAAGGTAAGGTCATTGTGAAGATGGGACTCTATATGCTGCACACCGGTCCTATAACTTTTATAGCTGATTCTCTTCCTCCTTTGAAAGCACATAGAGTCCATTTTTGCATAGAGAACTGAAGCACCAAAGGGGTGCTCGCACAAATTCATTATGAAGATAGACTCTATGTGCTACACACCGCTCCTAACGCTTTCATGGCTGATTCTCATCCTCCTTTGAAAGCATCTTTAGAATTGGCATTACGTTTGGGTCGTGTATCATTTGACATAACTTTATACTTGAATAAATGTGGTTAGTTTATTACTTTCTTTAGTTCTTCCTAAACCTGTTAGTCTAAAAGTCATCGCGTCTAACATTTGATCTCAATGAAGATCATGCTAACCACCCCTAGACTTAGCTCACTATGACTAGTGAGGACCATCCCCTATCTATAATCTATTGATCACTATATATTGATGTTATGCAATCTTTGTGGATGACTTTTTCTGGTTCATGTGGTTTTATCCACTAAAAACAAAGTTGGGATTATCCACCATACTTCTAACTTTTCTAAACTTCAGTTTTCAAGAAAAGTTAAGGTATTTTAAAGTGATGGGGGCATTGAGTTTGTCAACAGTTATTTGCAGAAAATGCCCCTTTCATCGAATTTTTGAGTCCGTACACCCCACCAAAATGGGTGTGCGGAAGAAAACTTCGTCATAGAGTGGAAACTCGTTGGCTATGCTCTTTAATGGGCAAGTTCCACTACCATGTTGGGTTGATGCTTTTATCTCGACCGTCTACATTATCAACCAACCCATAAAACTTTTAAAAGGTAACTTCTCTTTTGAAACTTTATTTCATTGCCAACCAGCAACTTTCTTGTGTTTGCCACCTGTCATGTGTTCCTTTACACAAGCGAATATGCTGCTCACAAATTATCCTCTCGTAGCATCCCCTGCATGTTCATGGGATATTGCTACCAGTAGTACAAAGCTTACAAGTGCCTTGATCCAAACACGACGCGCAGATATATTACCTGACATGCTCGCTTTGATGTAACCATGTTACCGTTCAAATGAGGCAAACTATCGACTTATCCAACATGCCATATATATGTTGTTAAATTCAACCAGTTGTTTATTGTTTTTACCAACATGAAGCACTATTCTTTTTTCGATTGATATTTTTAGACAAACGGGTGTCTTTTGCGTTCCTTTTAATGTGTACACTATGAACATTGTGATCAAATTTTGTTGCCAACTAAACGTCGACACTAAAGAGGGGTTTGTTGTCATAGAATTTAGCTTCAAACGTGTTGTTATACATATGTTTGCACCTTTAATACCCTTTTAAATGGACTTACACTAGAAGATATGATTCTTAAGGTAGCATTATTAGTCAAGAAGCTCATCAAGCCGGATCTTTGTGAACTGAATGTAGTTATGTACTCCAAAATAATCAAAGGTCTTTGCAAGTTTAGCAACAAGTTATTGATATTAACTTTGGAATAATGGGGTAAAGTGGTTGTACACCTAGTCTTATCACACGTAAAACCATCATTTGTAGTCTTTACAAAGACATAATTGTAGATAAGGCTTTAAACCTCTTAATGGAATGATTTTCCACAAAGGCATCCTACCTAATGATGCCATTTATAGCTCTTTGATTTATCGCTTTTGTAACTTGGGTCATTAGAATGACGTCTATAATATGCTTAAAGAAATGAAGGGTAAAATGATCTCTCCAGATGCACAAACATATAGAATATTAGAACATTCCTAATAGGTTCTCTATTTGCATTAAGTCTTTCAATTTTAAGGAAATAAACCAAAATAACTCGATCCCAATCTTTAAAATATGAAATATATTTAAGTCTCATTGTACA
Source organism: Flaveria brownii (assembly GCA_018326445.1). Classification (NCBI taxonomy): domain Eukaryota; kingdom Viridiplantae; phylum Streptophyta; class Magnoliopsida; order Asterales; family Asteraceae; genus Flaveria; species Flaveria brownii. The sequence goes on from BJCN01145806.1 coordinate 10,605, forward strand.
TATAGAATATTAGAGCATTCCTAATGGGTGCTACAAGTGTTTCACATATATAAAGACTCATTGTAAATACCATATATCATTCTACTTTAATAGCCATCCCTTTCTCCCCGCGTCGTCTTCTCTAAAAGTCGGTCAATCTCCGTATAGCTTTCCATAACCCTACTCTAAAATATAAGGGACTAACAAGTATAATACAAGCATGTATTATTATACACAAGTATAATACAAGCATGTATTATTCTACATAATATGATCAGTAAAAATAAGCGGAATGATAGTGACAGTCATAACTTTGAGTATGATTAACTTAATGATGATCTCCTTGAATTATCGCGCAATCATACAACTCTACTTGTGGACGTCATAGATGGTTTAGCACATCATGAGGTCGTGTTACATGGAGCTATTGTTAGTGAATTATGTTTTTGAAGTTTTAATATCTTTAAATGTATTTTGTCTATTAGAACTTATTTTAGTCCATTAAAATATTGTTGTTGGATGAAAAAAAATACAAATTAGATAGTCATAAAAATATATTATATATAAATTTAAAAATAAAAGATAATATGTAACATCCCGAGTTTCAGGGTCAAACGTATTAGTTAAAATAAGATAAATATGAACTTTACATTTTATATATTATTAAAGGAGTAAGAAACGAGTGAAATAACTATTTTAAATTTAAAGTTTTAGACGAGTTTTAGAGTCGTAAGAGACCGTTTAAATTTTTATATATATAATAATATATTATATTTAAACATGCTCCGTTTTTTACGAAACTTGGGTTCACTCGTAGAGAAAAATAAGCACGTCTCAACGACATATTTGAAGTTTTATAAGACACTATATTTAAAAAGTTATAAGAAAAAAACGAAATACGCAGCTGAATTAATTATAATAATATAATAATAATAAA
>BJCN01145808.1:0-15415 GCA_018326445.1 Flaveria brownii
TGTATACTAAACCCTCATGTATTTCAAAAGGGATGAGTTTTATGTAATTTTTCAGAATCGGATCACACAATGAACCGTACGTCTTACTGATCCGTTCATCAGATAAGTTTATAATTATTTTAATGAATATATGTAGAAAATACTGAATATTTAAAAAATATATGAAAAACCAGTTTGACCGGGTCCGGTTGTCAGTCCGACACATCTGACAACCGATTCAACGTCAAGATAGTTTTAAGCACCAACTGGACCGGCTTAAAGTCTAGTTTCCGATCCAACTTTCCGCTTTTTAAAACAATGGTTTTATCTACTTAAACTTTTAGTGTGAAAAATCCACCGCTAAACTTATCATGTCATGTAATGAGAAAGGATAAGACATAAAATTTAGGTAGGAAGATACGTCTATCACATGGCTTAAAATAAAGAACAAAACTAAGTTTTCTAGTGGTGGCCAAAGACATTATAGCCCAGCGGTATCATGGTGGTGGGATAAGATTTAGGGTCTATTAGGTCATGGGTTCGAATCTCACAAAGGGGTGGTTTTCTCATAATTATGAGTTTCCTCCTGAATTGATGACTTGGTGGTGGAATATGATCGCGTAGTAACACTGGTGGTACGATGATACTCCAGTGATTCGTGAGTAATTTCAATTTATCTTTTAAAAAAAAAGTTTTCTAGTGGTGGTGTTGATAAGCACATGAAAAGGAGGCCTCCAAATATCTAGGCAAACTTGTTAACAACAAGCAAACTACCTTCAGACACGACTTCCCCCCCAATCCTCCAACAACTAATCACTGCTCATTTCAAATTTCAACGAAACATCTACAATCCGATCCACCAACTCCAATTACATCCTCACAAAATCCACTTCAATTTCAATTTCAATTTCAATTTCAATTTCAAATTGACCGATGAAGTATGAGCTGCTTCACACCTCCGATCCAACAAGTATTTCGAAATCAGATTCAACCTCATCGTCATCGACGGATCTGGTGAGCAACGGCAGCGTTGACTTCAGAGGCCGAATCGCCGATAAACGGAGCACCGGTGGATGGAAAGCGTCTCCGTTCATCATCGGTACCTTTTCAGCTCTTCGTATAAAATACAATTAGTATTAGTTGAATTCAATCATTCAATCACTCATCATTCATCATTCATGATGTTTTGTTGAATTTGTGATAGCCAATGAAGCGGCGGAGAGGCTATCGGCGTTCACGGTGTCGGCGAGTCTGGTGCTGTATCTGACGAACGAGATGAAGGAGCCGCTGCCGGATGCGGCAACACATGTGAGTGATTGGGTGGGGGCCACCTACCTTCTGATGCTGCTCGGAGCCTTCGTCGCCGATGCCTATTTGGGGCGTTATCTCACCGTTATCATCTCCTCTGCCGTCTACGTCGTCGTTAGTGCCTCTCTCTTTGTCTCAGATCTCACGAATATTTTTTTACACCCATTATTCATTTCCCACATCTCTGAATTACCCAGAAAACATGGAATTACTTTATAATTTTTTTTTAATTAATTTAAGTAGGTCGGAAATGAGACGAGTCAGGGTGGGTTTGGGTTTGGCCCGTTTAAAAATCAAGCTGAGCAGCATCGGTTTATTTTATCTTAACGAGCTTAAAATTTCAGCTTGGGCTTGACACGTTTATAAACAAAACAAGTCAAACCGAACCGAGTCAGCTCGCAAACCAACTTGTTTAATTTTTAATAAATGTTATTTTTTATACATATTTGGATATACATAAATAAAAAATAATACTTTTTATATTTTTTTATCTTAACTCAGAAACAATTATATAAATTTGGTATTTCAATTCTTATAATCATTATTTTATATTTTTTTATATATATTTTTTTATCTTAACTTGCTGAAACAATTATATAAAATTACTATTTTAATTCTTATAATCATCATTTTATATTTTCTATATTTAGTTTCTCATTAAAAATGTCAAATAACCAATGTGTATGTTATATTTAAGTAATATACGTCATAAATTTAATTTATATTTTTATATAAATTATAATTTAGGTTATGATTTTGAACGAGGTAGCCACAAGCTGAGTTTTAGCTTGGTTTCGGTTCGTTTACAAACCGAGCCAGTCTGTTTACTCGTGACCCAATGTCGAGCGAGCTATTTTTGAGTACGCTTCGAGAACTTTCTAAACAACCTAAGTTTTAACATCAGGCGCTCCATCCCTATTTTCATTCCTCGTAATTTTAGGGAAAACTACGATAATATTCACTCGTATTTTAAGGCCACCATTCATTTTCGTATTTATTGTTTACTATATTTTATGAGTGGTTATGAGTGTAAAAAATATAGAAAAATTATTTGAAAAAGAATTAAAAAGCATTATCTAATTAAAAATAAAGATAATTATGAAGAAAGAGATTTGAAACGTTTTGAAAAAATGAGTGATAATTTTAAAAAATAATAAGTTTTAGTAAATTTATAGGAATGATAACGTGTAACCTACTTTAAGTTTTGAAGTTTTGAACCCCGTCTTTTTAGTAGGAGCTATTGATTTAATCACCTGTATGAATAATTGAAATTGTTAATTAACATATATCTATTTAACAAATTTGTTGGACAACGGACGGTGTTAAGGCAGTCTAATTGAGCGTCAAGTGTAACATAAGCGGTCTAAAAAATTTAAAAAGTCTGTTTAAAAAATCTTGAGTTAATTACATTTGTCATGTATCTTAAATTCCACTTTTCATCTAAGGACATAACAAAAATTGTCATTCATGTTTGTGTTTTTTTTCTCTGTTTAAATCCTTTATTTGTCGTCTTTACGTCCTTTAGGTTATATGTAATTTCAAACAAAACAATCTTTATTTCACTGGAAATAACTTAAACTGTGACAAAATATAAAATAAGGTACATTTTATTATTTTTAGTTTAAAACGAAAAATAAAATTTAAAGTAAACTAAGGAATAAAAAATGTTATTTACGTAAAAATCTATTAAAAAATATAACACCTTTAATAATGCAGCAAAATAGAAATAGATTAGCATCTAATTAATGTTTTCATTAATTTGTATATTGCTAAAGTGTGAAGATTTCTACTAATGGGGTGTTCACAATCTTTGTTTAAATTGTTTCTAAGAAGAAGCATTAGAAGCAGTTTAAATCACTTTAGGACCGATGCTTTTATGGTTTTTATATGCTTTGAAGTTACTCCAACAAATGTGTGATGAAAGTTATTTATCAACCATAACATACATAGAATCATTAAATTGCATTTCATAAAAAGCTAAAGAACAGGAGTTTCATCACCCGTGAGTTGATCACAGTTTTGTTTTCTTGTTCTATAACCAGGGAATGATAATGTTAACCGTTTCGGCATCAGTAACCACCTTGCGTCCTGCCCCTTGTCGTACTGAAACATCAAACTGCCCGTCAGCAACCCCGGGCCAATCAGCATTCCTCTACTCTGCCTTAGCCTTAGTAGCCCTAGGGACCGGCGGGGTCAAACCCAATGTCCCTACGTTTGGTGCTGACCAACACGATGAAAACGACGAAAAAGAACTTTCATACAAATACACTTTTTTCAACTTCTTTTTCTTGTCAATTAAAGTTGGGGCTTTGTTAGGGCTCACTGTGATGGTGTATATAGAACAGCAGAAAGGGTACGCTTGGGGATTCGGGCTACCGACTGGGATCATGTTTGCATCAGTCGTGATCTTGGCAGCCGGGTTTCGTAGGTATCGGTATAAAAAGCCGATGGGGAGTGTTTTCACAAGATTTGTTCAGGTGATTGTGGTTTCTGTAAAGAATCACTTTAATGGTGTTAAAGTTAGTCCTGATGTTAAGCTTTATGAGGTTGCAACAGAAGAATCTGATATTTTGGGTGCAAGAAAGCTTTCACATACTCCTCAATACAGGTTAGCATTCTTTATTGTATTATATACGTCAGGTTGACACACAAACACTTGTGCTAATGACGATATCACATCTAGTTTTAGATTTGATAAAAATTGGATGAAAAAGTGTTTGCGTAACCACCCTTGCAACCTCTAGATGCGCACAAAGCATTTCATAAGTAAATAGGTCGAAGTTGTCACCTCTTGTTATCTGAAACTATATTTTGTAAAAGAATCTAATCTAACTATTTAGATATTAATACTACAATCAATAATATGTTTTTAACAGATTCTTGGATAAAGCAGCAGTGATGGAAGATCCCGAGTTAACAGACATAACCGACCGATGGAAACTATGCACCGTAACACAAGTAGAAGAATTAAAAACCTTCGTACGGGTCTTCCCTGTTTGGGTCGCAACCATAGCCCTTTCCCTCTCCTTAGCGCAACAGTCCACCTTCTTCCTAGCCCAATCGAAAATCCTGGACCGACACCTCGGCCCAAACTTCATCATCCCACCTGGCTCCATGCAAGTTTTCGCGGTCATAAACGCTTTTATAACCGTCCCCATTTACGAAAAATTTTTCGTCCCGATCCTGCAACGGAAAACAAACCACCACCGAGGTCTCACGTCCTTACAACGAATGGGCTTAGGTTTGTTCATTTCCATTTTTGCCCTCGCGTCAGCTGCAGCAATCGAGCACATGCGTAGGACCCACTCAAACCCCTCGAGTTTATCCGTGTTCTGGTTGGTCCCTCAGTTTTTCATATTGGGTGGGGCCGAGTCGTTCACTTATGTGGGACAAATGGAGTTCTTTTACGATGAAGCTACCGATGGTATGAAAAGTGTTTGTGGCGCGTTGTTTTTGAGTGAGATTGGGATCGGGAGTTGGGTGAATAGTGCTCTTGTTGAGATCGTTGAGTGGGCCACAGGGACGGATGAAAACGGATGGTTAAGAGATGATCTTAACGAAAGTAAACTTGATTACTATTACATGATTTTGGCGGCGATTAGCACCGTTAACTTGTTTTTATACGTGTGGGTTGCTCGAAGGTATAAGGGTCGACATCAAGGATAATATACAAGGGTTAACTTGTTATGTACGAAAAGGGTTGAGGAGCCAAGAATGTTAGCCTGAAAATTTGTAAAAGCTTATAGATTATTTATGAATCTAATTATTTGGACTAAAACTTCATTAACAATGCGTCTCAGGTTGTTTCAAAAATAAAATCTAACCATCGGGACAACGTGAAAAGTTTGTTACAAGATGCTTGATTAACATTGGATCACATGACATCAAGCCATGCTAGAAGTGTTCTAGCAACATGCACGAACACTTGTGCAAAATTTCAGTGAGCATTCATGTTCTAAGAATGAAAAGGTACATTGATCGTTTAACCTCTACATGCACAAAAATTGGTCATATCACGCTCAAATAAGGTTCTGACAAACAATTGGAAAAATATGACTGTAAAATTTTTATAATTTAAGTCTATAAATACAATATGAACATTGTAACAGGACCATCCATGGAATTAACCTTATAACTAATTTGGATAAAAATCTAATTTTTTAATGTGAAAATTGTACTTTTGGTAACAATGATGATTTCATCCAAAGTTGATCCAAAATGATAAACCGGTTGAATTGATTGACCGAATTCCTGCACAATGGTTAAAATAACCCAAAATACTTTTTGTTTGGCCATACAATACAATTTAAGAAGAGTAATATCATTATGTAAAAGATATAGATTTAGAAATCATGTACAATTTTTGTACGTTTTATAGTAAAAAACGTTAAATGAATTAAAGTTTTGCATCATGTTAACTGACCTTAGAGCATACTTTTTCATCTCCATCTCTCATATCATCTCTTAAATTATTTATTTATTTTCTAAAGGCCTCTCACATTAACTTTCTCAAATCTATTTTTATTTCAATAAATAATACTTAATTATTATTATTTTATTAAATTTTATTTTTGTTACACTCACCACTCATGAAAAATATAAAATAATAGATATGATGGATGGGTAATAACTCCTAAAAATGAGGGATTAATATTGTTTGCTCTAAAAATTATAGGGGATGAAGATGTGGATAGGAAACTTATATAGGAGTAAATTCTATGTTTTTTTACGTTTCTATATAATTTAGATTCGTGAGTAAAAATGAAGTTGCTGATTTGAATGCACGTGGAGCCCACAAACGTAGGTAAGAAACTGTGTTAGAAACCAAACCAAGAACAAATTCGATAGCATGTATCAACCGATGCACAAAAATTTCAGTGAACTAAAATTTCTCGTGTTCACCATTTGATTTATAATTCAACTCTGATTCAATATCCTCTTCTAGGATGTGAAGTGGTGAAAAAGCTTGGCCTTGGTGTCTGACTAGAATTTGTAAAGATGTGGTTAATTTGTTCATTACTCAATAAAAGGTAAATGTAAAAGAAATCTTGTGAAAAAGATTTAAGCATACTTCTTCAAGTTCCTTCTATTAGAATAGATTAGACTCTTGCGGTATATCGGTTATTATATTATTTAGTTTAGATAAATCAATTATTTCACTAGGAATGTGTTCAAGTATTAACCCTTACTATATGTGAGAACCCTTTAACTCAATCATAAGCTTTGATTTAATATAAATTATTTGAGATTTCATCTAAAAGGCTTAAATAAGATTAAAGGCAATATGGTCATTTTATTTTATTTTTTTTACTTTTTCTAAATCATGTTAGCTCTATATTTATTTCTTTATATTTTCTATGTTGATAAACATCTCAAAATGAACTCAAGAAACCCATGTCCTCAACCTTCTATACCTCCATTAACCATTTTTTGGTTCTTTACTTGAATCACACCATGAATGTATCATGTAGAAGATGATCTAATAAAAGATCAATGGAACAATAAAGAAGACGAACGATCTATTAGGTTAAAGGAAGTGTACGGGACCTTTAGATCTACCATCGACACGATTCAAGGAAGAAGATTTGTTAGGCAAGCCAATCTGGTGGTTATTGCCAACCCTCCCCCCCAGCGGATTTTAGGTCAACCATTCCCAACGCAACCCTCCTTGGCGGCTTTCAGATATGATAATTCGTGTCGTTTGGGAGGTAAGAGGTATTGTTGTTGAAGGGTTGCTAGTGACAATTTTTCGACGACCCTCGACTTGGGTTTCGGTGATAGTGGTATGCTTCATGGCGGTCAAAGGGAATGATCGATGCACATGAATGTATTGAGATATAACATTGTATTTTTGTTAATAAGTTCATTATTTCCCTTGCATTTGTTTATAACTGAAATTGTATATTTTTGAAAACTTGTAAGTTTTTTTTTTTATTTTTTGAAAAGAAAATTGTGACAAATATTCATGTAGTGGCTGATCATACATTTATTATTTTTGCTTGCTAAATGCATCAATTATTATTTTTGGATGCTAAATGCATGTAGCTATGCGTGTATTCTCAAATAAATATTGTATAACTGTAGATTTTTTGTTGATAAGTGTATGCAACTATATGTTTCTCTAATAAATATTGTATAAATGTAAATTGGTTTCTCAATTAGTATAAGTGATTTATTGAAACGTGATATATTCTTTTAAAGAATTTATTTTGTTGTTTTTTATATATGTTTCTTCGATGTAATTCACCTTAAATAATTATAAATACAATGTGATTCACTGTAAGTATTAGGATTTCGCATTTGTGTTAGATTTTAAATATATTTTTCTTGATGTAAGTCACCGTAAGGAATTTATAATATGATGTAATTTACGTAAGTATTAGGATTTGTACTTAAATAAATATGATGTAAGTCATTGTAACTAAGCATTGGATTATGTTGCATCATTATAACCCTGATAAATTGGCATCCTGTTTTAATGGTTGGTTTGTTATGGTGTTAATGCACATGTTTTTAGTTTACAATAGTTTTAGGTTTTGTTAGTGCATATATTCTTAGTTTACACAGGTTTACACATTGGTTTACATTGAAAAAAAAATTAGTATTACAGTGGTGTAGTTTCTTTACAGTGGTGTAAGATGCAATTTTAAATGTTTTTTTAGGTGTTGCGCATGCTAGTTACAGTGACGTAAATGCAGGTGACCGAGCTGAACCACAAAAATATGTCAAGACTATATGGGAATTAAAGAAAGAAATGATACGAGTTTAACGGTGTAATTTTTATAAAAGTATAATATATTATAAAAAAATTATGAATGTATAAAAAAGTTAGATGTACAATTAATTTTATATAAAAGAAAAATATATATATGAGGAAAGAGAAAGTTAGGTGGTGACACTAATATTCAACCTGTATTTTCTTGGGTTGGTTAAATTATCACATTGCCCTTTTCTATTAAAGAAAGAAATGATACAAGTTTAACGGTGTAATTTTTATAAAAGTACAATATAGTATAAAAAAGTTACGAATTTATAAAAAAGTTAGATATACAATTAATTTCATATAAAAGAAAAATATATATATATGAGGAAAGAGAAAGTTAAACGGTGATAATTGTCACCATCATATTCAACCTGTATTTTCTTGGGTTGGTTAAATGACCACATTGTTCTATTTTATTAAAAAAATAATGGACACATGACATAATCTCTTCTCTTCCAAAATAAATCAATAAACGAAATAGGGTTAATGGATTTTTACAAAAAACTAAAGGTTCTTATTAGAACCAAACCCTATTTCACTATTCTAGATAGATAGTTGGTAGATAAGGATGTTTATACTATATATGTGTATATAAATATAAATCCGTACTCTATTAATAAGCATATAGGAAGGTAGAATTTTCACCAAAATATCTTATAAGAGTTTTACAACCAAAAATACATAATGTATAACATCTAAAGCATACTCCAAACAACAAAGGGTGAAGCTGGATTCAAAATTCAATAAGGCTCTCAACAAAACCCTAACCTGCCCCCATGTTTCGTTACCCCAATTTGGCAGTCGGACCTCTTGTTCCAAGACCACCTCCGTCAACCTACTCCTTCTCCAAACCGCTGAAGAAAGCAACATATCACTTCTTAACTCTGCCTCTTTGGCAGGATCAAAGAAAAAGAATATTTTCTACTGGTTTTAGAATCACATGCAAGAGAAAGCGAGAAAAAACGTGATTATTTTCATAATCCTAAGGATCTCCATCAATCATGCTATAATGGTGGTGGTGGGTTGAGACATCCAACGAAGCATGAGGTTGAAGTGATTGAAATTTTATTTAATACACCAAAAAACATTAGGAAAATTAGAGTTGCTTATGTGAAAATGAGGACATAAACAAAATAGAAAATGAAGACGAGCACACCAAATACACAACGACGAGGCATGATAATAAAAGAACACTCTATGATTTTGCTAAACCATCTTTAGAAGGTGCAAGACCTAGCATTGTCCAACCCAATGTTCAAGATAACAACTTTGAGATCAAATCAAACACAATTCAAGTGATCCAAAACAATTTTCAATTTGATGGTCATCCGGATGATGATCCAAACTTTCACCTTGCAAACTTTTTTGAGATATGTGATACCTTTAAGATTAACGGAGTGAGTGATGATGTAATTAGACTTTGATTATTCTCTTTTTCACTACGGGATAGAGCAAAACAATGGTTGAATACACTTCCTGTTGGTTCCATCACCATTTGGGACCAAATGGTAGAAAAATATCTCTTGAAGTACTTTCTTCCATCAATCTAGGGAGTTTCACTATTTCTTGTTTAATTGGTAGCTTATCTGTTGTAATGCACTAGCCAACCGTGGTGCTAGCATTAATATGATGCAGTACTCAGTATTTGCAAAAGTAGACTTAGGTGAGCCTAAACTGACCCGCATGAGCATAAAACTTGCCGATCGATCTGTGAAGTACCCTAGAGAAATAGTTGAGATCATGTTGGTTAAAACTGATAATTTTGTCTTTTCGGTTGATTTTGTAATTCTTGACATGGATGAAGATAAAAATATACCACTTATCTTAGGTCGACTATTCTTAGCTACCTCAAGAGCCTTAATTGATGTATGCAATAGTAAATTAACTCTAAGGGTAGATGAAGAAGAGGTGGTCTTTAATATTAAAAATTTCATGCAACAATCACAAAATCTAATGATTCATTATACTTTACAGATACTATAGACTCACATGTGGATCATTATTTGTAGGAAAGTTATAAACAAAATGCTCTGGACATACAATTTCTTAATGGGAAAAACATTGATCTTTGTCACGTGAGAATTATTGATGAGTTGGCTTACTTGTCGACCAATGAACCATTCTCAAGTCCGGAAGTATTTGAAGTAATGGAAAGAGATTAAACAATGAAGGCCAAACCATCGCTTGAGTAACCATCATCTTTGGAACCTAAGGAGCTACCATCTCACTTGAAGTATGCCAATTTGGATGATGATTCTAAACTACCCGTCATTATCGCTTTTAATTTGATAGATAATGTAAAGGTAAAGCTTCTAAAGGTGTTAAAAACACACAAGAAAGCTATGGCTTGAAAGATCATGGATATAAAAAGAATACATCCCTCCTTTTGTAACCACAAAATCTTAGTGGAGGATGATTACAAGTCGATAGTACAACACCAACATTGCCTTAACACTAACATGAAAGAAGTGGTGAAGAAGGAGGTAATCAAGTTTCTTTATGTCAGTTTGATTTACCCTATCTTTGATTCCCCATGGGTTAGTCCATTTCAAGTGTACCAAAGAAAGAAGGTATGAAGGTGGTGACAAATGAAAAGCATGAGCATATACCTAAAAGAACAGTCACAGTTGGAGAGTTTGCATCGACTACTGGAGACTCAACGATGGAACGAGAAAAGATCTTTTTACTTTACCTTTTATTAATCAAATGTTAGAGCATTTATCTAGGAATATATTTTATTGTTTTGTTGATGGTTTTTAGGATATTTTAGATTCACATGTCCTTATGGCATTTTTCCATATAGAAGGATGTTATTTGGATTGTGTAATGCACCAACCAAATTCCAAAGATGCATGGTTTCCATATTCTTGACATGATTGAAGACTCGATGGAAGTATTCATGGATGACTTATTAGTATTTGGAAATTCGTTTGGTTGATCACTGTTTAAGTAATTTGGAAAGAATGCTCTCAAGATGCGAGGAATCAAATCTTGTTTTGAATTAGGAGGAATGTCATTTCATGGTGAAGGAAGACATTGTATTAGGTCATAAGATTTACAATGCGGGACTATAGGTAGATAGGGCAAAATTGGAAACCATTTCAAAATTACCACTACCTAATTCGGTTAAAGCAATAAGAAGTTTCTTAGGTCATGCCGGTTTTTATAGACGTTTTATTAAAGGTTTCTCAAAAATTGCAAGACCTGTGACACATCTTCTTGAGAAAGTTGTACCTTTTGTTTTCAATGATAAATGTTTAGTTGCATTCAACTTTTTTGAATGAAAAATTGATAAATGCACCCATAATGGTAGCCTTGGATTGGAATCTCATATTTGAACTAATGTGTGATGCTAGGGACTATGTAGTTGGAGCGGTTTTAAGGCAACAAAAGGAAAAGCATTTTCACATAATCTACTATACAAGAAAGACTCTCAATAATGCTCAAGAGAACTACACAACCATCAAAAAAGAATTGTTTATTGTGATTTTTGCTTTTGATAAATTCCGTTCTTACCTCGTCTTATTAAAAACTGTTGGTTTATACTGATCATGCAGCTCCCAGGTACCTTTTAAAAAAAAGATGCAAAACCTAGATTGATTTCATGGATCTTGCTTCTACAAGAGTTTGATATAGAAATACAATACAAAAAGGGAGCTGAGAATGTCACATCCGACCATCTCTCTTATCTCGAGAACCCGTATTTGAAAAATCTCCTAGAGTCCAACATAAGTGACAATTTTCTGCATGAGTGTCTCTTGCAAGTTCAAGAGATTGATGATCACCCTTGGTTCATAGATTTTGCAAACTTTCTTGCGGGTGGAGTCCTAATTAAAGGAATGAAAAATCAATAGAAAAATAAGTTCTTCAATGACCTAAAGTAATACTTTTAGGAAGACCCATATCTGTTTAAGGTATGTGTAGATCAATTATTAGGAAGATGTGTGTATAGGAGTGAGGCAATGAGCTTTCTTCGTCACTATCATGAAGGCCCCATTGGTGGACATCATGGAGCTAACTACACCGCCAAAAATGTCTATGTTTTTGGATTCTACTGGCTGATTGCGGGTTGTCAGGCCTAATCAAAAACAATTTATAATGGTCCAAACTCACCTAAGATAGCTAGGGTAAGTCAGGTCGATCTGCAGGGAATATGTGGAAAGTGTGGTTCACTTTATAAAGTTGAAAGCTTTATTGAAAATAATTGTAAAATAACTAAATTGCAAAATGTACTTGAAGTTAAAAGTAAAGTTGATTGTAAACAATGATGGGAAAGAGTAATCCCCTCCGGGTTAAGGTTTACAACTTGGACTTGCTTTGATAGTTAAAAGTGGTTACATAGACATTACTGGGTTGATTTGATTAAAGACGATTGAATGAGACTGTTGTTAAAGAACTACTCGAATCATGTCCTACATTTGTATTACCCAACCCCATCCAAAATTGACGTTTCTAGATGAAAAGAAATCTAAAACAATCAAAATGGAATAATTGAATTGAAAGCAACACACGTATTTTAGAATCTTCAAACAATAAATAGTGTTACTTGGCTTAATTTATCATGTTCAAACATTAACTCAACAAAAACCATCAAGAACAAGTCATAGTATAAACCCTGACACCCGGAGAAGATCACAGGGGGATTAGCCGGACATGGAAACGAAAAGCAAATCAAAATCAAAGGTAAACATTGTATCTAACGTTAAAGATTCAAATCAAACGATAAAAATAAGATCTTGAGCCTTGAAATCGCCTCCGGGAGCCTTTTGGATCAATTGGGTCGTTCTTGGGACTTGGGGACGACTTGGAATGAAAGATCACCCTGAAAACCTAATTTTTACGCCTTATAAGTGATTTCAGCGCATCACGTACCGTAAGTCACTTGAACACCGTAAGTTACTATAGGATCTTTCTGTTCAGTTTTTGAGCTGATGAACCGTAGGTAATCTTTCCCCCATAACTTATGGTTGACCAACTTTTTTCGATTCTTGTTTTTTTCGTAACTTCTTCATTCAGACTCTGTTTTCCTCCCTATTTATGACCTCGTTCTGAATTCTCTATCACCTCATCTATCATGATATTCGTTTCTCATCCATATGAATTATTCAAAACACATCAAATGATTGTGTTTAACCTACAAAATATCAAATCATCATAGTTAACATATTCAACACAATCTCCTATACTTAAGCACATTAGATACATTAAAGTTAACCATTTAACCATGATAAATATCATTCCAAACCCCTTACATCACATCCCCACACTTGTTTCTCGCTTGCCCTCAAGCGAGGCTGATTTTAAAACTCAACAATTCGGGTCAAAACTTTTTTAAATAAGACACACAATTACTAACCATCACCCAAGGTTCAAAGTCATACCCGATTCCCAACTTTATAATCATGACCCCGTTTACAACCACACAACCTCAAACCCGTTGGATTGCCTGACTAAAATATTTAAACTCTAAGTGTCTCCCTTGCACATGTCACACCCCTCGCAATAAAACTCTCCACTCGGTGTAATTTCTAGACTTGACAAAAGATGTGCTGAATATTTCTGAACACTCACGCAATGATACAAATGAGTGAGCATAGGCTTGTAAATCAATCAATTCTCCATCCACTAACATGATAATTCATATCAATCATGAGGGCTTTCATAGGGTTGTAGTGTTAGGCTTAGGTTCGGGTAGGAACTATTTGGGAAATAGTGACTAAGGTAATGGAAAACTTGAGATACCTACTTATTCAATGTCAAAAACAAACTATGATGCTTCTCAACACACCTTATTTGCTAAATACAATGTTTTTCTTGTCTCCTAACTCGGTCATTAAACCTAAGTTACTTTGACACTTTTCTTTGCTTTTTCTCATTTTTTCTTTTTTTTCTTTCTTATTATTCTTTTTTAAACGAGCCCACTAGATTTCAACTTGAACTTAGTTGTCTTCCAACTATAATTCAAAACTTGAAACATATCATAAATACTTTACTAATTCAAGTTCCATCACAAGGTTAAACAAACAAAAAGGCTAACAAAAGGCTTAATGGTTTTGATAATGGATTTAAGCAGAATGAACGAGGAAGCAGACTTAAAATTAGTGACTAATGGATAAATGTCAGGTAGGTGGATCCTATGGGGTTATTCTATGGTTAATCCTATTGCCTCAATAATCTAAATGTGAATAACGGTCTCGAGTCTCGAAATGTACATGCTTCATAAGTTCTACCACTAACATATGTCATTGCACACTCAAATAAGCAAGTAAGATATGCAACAAGTTAAAGGCTTCTCACCAATGGAAACGATGGATTCGGGTTACCGGCATGAACTGTGCAAGTTTACTACACCTAAGGTTTTGCTTATCCTAGTTAAGCATTCCCTTTCCAACTTTCACAAACAACCCGGTATTAAACATTAAAGGAATTAACCATGACTAAGAACCTCTCTAATGGTTAGTATTTTAGAGAAAAATTTTAAATTTTTTTAATTTTCATCTAAATTTCCATTTCTCCAAAATGTGTCTACCTGGGCTCCCCCATCCCAACACTTGGGATACATTGTCCCCAATGTATGGTTGTCTCAAATTCAACATGACTTCTTGTGATATTTACCAACCCCAAAAATCCACCAAGTGCAAAACAAAAATAGAAAATAAAATCAAAGAATGTTCACATGGACCTGATGGTAGATGATCTGATAGTGCTTTCATGTTGTTATATGAAGACTATGGGTAAACCTGCTAAGCACCTCATCAAATATGCTTCTAAAATTTCATGTGCTTCCCCACACTTGCATGTGTTCATCGGCTTGAAACTAACAAGATAAAACTAAAACTAAAAAAATTAATAAAACTCACTTTTGTAGGAATCACGGTTGCATTTAGCATATGCAACAAGCCTGTTAAACCTTTTGATAGGCCCGAGTGGATGAGTGAAGTCTCGTGAGTGTTTCTAGTGAACATACCCACAAAGTTCCAAACAAAAAATATCATAAAAGCCTAAAAATTACAAACATCTCAGGTTGCCTCCCAAGTAGCGCTAAGTTTTAGGTCTTCAGCCACACCATACCTGTCACTACTCATGGTGGTCGAAAGTGGTGCTTGCCTTCTAAGAGTTCTATAAATGTTTGCTTTTGTTGATCTAGTGGGTTCCCAACGTCATCCAAACATGGACCGAACATCATTGTCTTAACTTGAGCATTTTTAGGATCAGGTGGATCACCAACTTTTTTCTTCCATTTCGGCTTCTCATGCTTAATTTCCATCTCCATCAGTGGCTTTTTATTTTCTTTGAATCTACAAACTCTTTCAAGTCCACCTCTTTATCCTTATCATACTTGCAACCATTATCAAAAGTTATGTG
>BJCN01145811.1:0-11572 GCA_018326445.1 Flaveria brownii
TTCGCATTGTGATCATTATGATGTGTGTGCTAAGATATACAATGTTATATTTGTTCTGTAGGTTTGATCTTTCTATACTTGTACGGAATTTAAGTTAGGGGCAATTGCATATCTCCCCCTCTAAACTTGTAAATGGCATGCCACATGGTTTGTACTTTGTAGCGCCCTAGTATTAGAATATCTTATATTTCTACTTTTTCATTGTTTGTGCGTTGTGTGTTCTCCTTTTTGATCTCTTGAACTTTCATCTCAAAAAAACTGGCTTAATGTTCAACTTTTGTTGTATTAAGTGGCTTATGCTACCGTGTTTTTATACTACTGTGTTTTTATGCTTACAAAGGTGCTATTTATTGGACATATAACAGAAGAAGAATCTTGTAGCTCGATAAGTCTAATGCATTGCTAGCTACATGGACCAGTATGAAGTGCTTGAGCAAATTGGAAAGGGGGCGTTTGGTGCCGCCCTTCTCGTACGGCATAAACATGAAAGAAAAAAGTGAGCATGAAACTGATCGCACCAAGTTTTTTTTTGTCTGCGTCTATTTATTCTGTACTTGCCTCATTTTCCTAATATGTTGCATGTTTATTTATTGTTGCTAAGTTGCATTTTCAGTGGCATGTATTGATTGTTTTTCCCATTCCATGTAATTCTGTATATAAGGTATGTGTTGAAAAAGATTCGCCTTGCCCGCCAAACTGATAGAACACGTAGGTCTGCACATCAGGAGGTTGGTATCCTTTACTTTAAGTATCCTGCTATCTTATCTTAAGCTATTTTGAGGGCATACACTATCCTAAATTCACCCAAGTTAATTATTATTTTATTTTTTCTTGACTCTGTGCTTTCTTTCTTTGAAAATGATCTTCATGTTCTCATAACGTTGGCTGTCCTTTGGTTTTATATTTGTTACTCTCCAACTGTTGGTACTATGATAGTGGCTGTTTTGGCATAGTTGTCACCTGAGTATAATATTTGCTATTCACGTCTAGGTTTGCTTGTGATTTCATCTAAACAGTATTTAGTGATGACTTTAGATAGGTTTTATTTCGAAATATTTACCAGCTAATCCACTTTCTCTACTTGTAGATGGAGCTCATATCTAAAATGCGAAATCCCTTTATTGTGGAGTATAAAGATTCCTGGGTGGAAAAGGTAAGATGAAATACTTTGATCTTGTCTATTATTTCCATGGTCATTGTTTCCTACTAGTACAATTTACACTCACCATAAATCTCAACATACATATAACTGTAAAAGAAACGCTTAGGTTATAATATAGTTAGATGAAACAAACTGTAGCATCATTAACGCCTAACACCTCAAGTTGGAACATAGATCTCCTATGATTCATAACTTGCTACATTTTTTCTAATTCATTTATAGGTCTTTTTTTTTTGGGTTTGTCTACATCTTATTGGTTCCTTGAAGCTACAGAGAATCAAACTTTTGGAGGTGCATGGTGTATTATACTGTCTGTCATTTTGCTACAATAATCTCAATCTTTACCCCAAAATCTGCACTAACAGTTTTATAGACCTTTTTCTGTGCTTTAATTGATATATTTGCTTTTGACAGGGATGCTATGTTTGCATTATTATAGGATATTGTGAAGGTGGAGACATGTCAGTACTTTGTAACCCTTCCTCTCAAATTCTAATGATGTGGTGAATAGAGATATAACGGTCGTTGGCATGTTTCTTTCAATTTTCTCTTTTTGCAGGGCAGGAGCTATTAAAAAAGCCAATGGCATGCTGTTTTCTGAAGAGGTACTTATCATATCTCTCTTCTTTCTCCGTCCTGCCCCCACTTTCCTGTATCTCTATTATACGTTCCAAGCCTTGTTACTTTTTATACAAGCAAAATGTATATGTACTTCTGCATCCCTGCAATGGAGATTACATGTGGTGTCCATAAGAAACAACATTACTCTCAGTTACCCTATACTATGAATAATACTTTTGATTAATTGTTCTAACAACTGTCATGCAGAAATTGTGTAAGTGGCTTGTACAACTCCTAATGGCGCTCGATTACTTGCACTCAAATCATGTTCTACACCGAGATGTTAAGGTTGGCTTGGCAGATTACATTGCTTTATGCTGAATTATCAGTAATATTTTGAATTTTTGGGGACTTTCATTTGCTGATCCTTATCCTTTCACAGTGTTCAAATATATTCTTGACTAAAGATCAAGATATACGTCTAGGTAAGTATATTTTTCTGAACTTTTTGTGTTGAAGAGAGGGATGACTCATCATCATCAATGCATCTTTCAGGTGATTTTGGACTAGCCAAGATGTTGACTTCAGATGACCTTGCCTCATCTGTAAGTGATTTATTTTTAATATTGCTTTCAAATTTTTGTTCCATTCTATATTATTTGTGGACGTTTCTCGTTTTTTTCTTGTTGTTAATTACTTAATGTATTATTCAGGTGGTAGGAACTCCTAGTTATATGTGCCCCGAGCTTCTTGCAGATATACCATATGGTTCAAAATCAGATATTTGGTCTCTTGGTAAGAAATAAATGGAGTATGCCTAATGATCTTTAATATTTTCTTGCATGAGATGATCTTAACTTTCCTGGTTGATTTCTTAATATAAACGTGTATTAATGATCCACACATTTTTTTAGGGTGCTGTATATATGAAATGACTGCCCATAAGGCTGCATTTAAAGCTTTTGTAAGTGTTCTCATATACCTCTTCTAATAACTGTGTGATATGCATATGCTTACATCATACCTTGATTGATTATCATGAAAACTGATATGATCAAATCCTGTGAGCAAAGTACATATGCTGATGGTTTTTCTGGTCAGTATTATATTTATCTAGCATATGCTTATGATCCATAATAGTCATTTAGGGCATTTATCTTCTAAGTGAAACATTCTTATCTGAGATTTAGGATGTCAAAAAGGTGACTCTTTCAGAGATGGAATATGCAAATTAATGTGCAATTTACTATGATGCCTTTTCATAATATTCCTCTCAAGACCATTGATATGGTCAGACCTTCATAGTTGAACATTTGAAAATAATTGTTGGGTATTGGCAGAAGAGCCAGAAAGTACATTTTATCTATATATACAAGAACAAAGTAAAAAAAGAATTTATTTCAGATTTGGCACATGTAAAATAAATTATTTGCTATGACGAAGTAGATATCTTAAGCATTTGTTGGTAATTCTAGTATCCTCAAGTCCTCAACCATCTTAAGGTAATTGGATTCGCAAAATGAAACCAAAGGATGTTAGTTAAGTTATAATAAAAGTTAGGGAGTGTGGAGTAGACACGGGTATGAAACTGAAATTTATCCTTTGAAAGTGATTTTCATACAGGCTATACAGGGTATAAGGAAACATATCTGTAAAGTAGGCTACTTCCCAGTGCTTTCTTTATTTATATTATTATGATAAACAATTTCATTTCGATTAAGGTATTAGTTTTTATAAGCTCCTTAACAACTTAGTTTATGTGCCATTTATGGTTCTACTCGAGTCACTTACAGCTAGTGATTTTGTTTTAACTTCTTAAACAGGACATGCAAGCACTGATAAACAAGATCAATAAGTCAATTGTGGCACCACTTCCAACCAAATACACTGGAGCCTTGTGAGTCGTGTTTTTTATTCTACTTACAAGTTTGCTAACAATTACTTTGATAGTCGAGAGTTACACAATATACTTAGTTTTCATGATACTCCTTATAAGTACTCGTTTGCATCATTGCATGTCTTTTCTTTTTTCCTGTCTTGTGGCACAAGTGTGGAATCTAATCATTTTGCTCGTGTCTGTTTCAGTCGAGGCCTTGTAAAAAGCATGTTGCGGAAGAATCCAGAATTACGGCCAAGTGTACAGATACTTCTCTCTTATCATATACATTATACTAATCTTTCCTTTTATAAAATCAATTCTTGCATCTTATAGATAAGGTTAGCTAGTTTATAGTCTCTCATTTGTTCTCACTTTCCAATTTTGGGACGCCTAGCATCTTCAAACATAACACCTCGATTGTGTTTCACAAAATCAATAAATTTTAAATCAAACCGATCAGTCACATGCCAATTCCTCCGTCGTAATTATAAAGGTGGCAAAATAGGTAGAGTTGAGCAATGGATCAAAACAAATTGGGTGGGGTTTGGTTGACCCAAAACATTTCTTGTCCAATTATTAACTTTTAACAAGTAAAGAGTATGTAAATTTTGATTACAAAATTATATTATTCCAACAAGAATCTGTTTTTAATAAGCTTTAAAGTAACACCTTTTGACCTGTTCAACTTGTTCCTTTATAGCTACCCTTCAGAAATTGAATCGTTGAAGTATATGTTTGGTTTGTCAGGCAGGAGAGCTACTTAGGCATCAACACCTCCAGCCATATGTACTTAAGGTCAACCTTAAACTAAATAGCCCCAATCGCAGCAATTTGTCAACGCACTGGCATGATGATTACATGAAGAAAACAAGATTTGCTGAGCCCATTAATCTTCATGCAAGATCAAGGGACAGGCGGATGTCATATGGCAATGATAGAGCTTTGAATCCAAGCATATCTTTAGGTGACCAAGGTTCTCCTTTTTCAACCAAACGGTGTCAAGATTCCCCTTATTATTTGCAAAGAAGAATGGAAAGGATGTCTATAGGAAGCACATGTGAAGCATCACCAGTTAGTAAGAATATTTCTTCCAAACCTTCAAATTCTACCAAGAATCTTCGGTTTACTTCACCAAAGATATCCTCTGCTCCTAACAAACGAACTGAATTCTCCAAGGTTCGTGAATCGGTGAGATTGCGTTGTTGATTTCTGTTACACTTTCATATTACATTTTCTTGTTTCATTATGCTAAATGACCATAATAGTCACCATCAACTATCGTAGTCATTGAGTGACTGTTTAAAAGAACCAACTACTCACTGGTGTGTAGACTTGTGTACAAACAATAACGGGATGAATTGAGGTGGCAAAATGGGCAGGTCTGGCTGATTGGATGACTTGTAAAACGGGTCGGATCAGATTGGGTTGATCCAAACACACTTTTTTGTTTCTGTTCTTATTAACTAATGTGTTTGATATGATTACACAATCTATCTTACTTACAACAGTAATAGCCTCTCCTTAGATAAGTTGATTTGGTGGTGATATAGGTAATAGATACACTTTGGTGACTATGACCTGTTTCCTTATTATTTTTTAATCTGACCCGTCAAAATATATAAGAATCCAAAATGACCCGTTCACAAGTAAATTGATTAAATATTAGATTTCGAGATTCTATATGCATGTATATGTTTAGTATTTGCATACATTCTGAAACTTTTCAAGATCAGTCTGAAAGTATGAAAATGCCTACAGGTACATGATTCAGTTTCAAGAACTTCAGTAAAACAATCAGGTCCAACAAGCAGAAGGGCATCATTTCCACTCCAAAAGAAACCAATGATTGAACTTGGTTGCATCAACTCCATGGATGTATCAGTCAATGCCCCACGGATCGACAAAATGGTCGACTTCCCTCCAGACAACGACCTCCTCGTCCCCACCCGTAGAACCTCAATAACCTCTGCACAAGGGTCCTCATCCCCACAATGTGACCGATCAATCATGAAAGACAAATGCATGGTTCAAGCTGCTGATACTACAACATCAGGCAAGCAGACCTCCAACTCCCCAACCGAATGGCATGGCTCGGGCAGTGATTGCTCAGACCAAAATGCAACCGCGGGTGCGTCTAGCCGAGCCTCATCAGACCTACGTCGTCGGAGATTTGACACGTCATCACAGAAACAACGAGCCGAGGCACTAGAAGGGCTGCTTGAGTTTAGTGCAAGGTTGTTGCAAGAGGAAAGATTTGAAGAGCTTGGGGTATTATTGAAACCATTTGGGCCAGGGAAGGTTTCTCCTAGAGAAACTGCAATTTGGTTGACCAAAAGCTTGAAGGAAAATGCATTGAAGCAAGAGGAGCAATTTCACTGATGAAATTATATTTTAATTATTAATATGCAATTATGCTAGGAAATATTCTAGTCATAGAAACGGGTACGGGTATGGATACCGATGTGGTTATGGTATATGATGATTTTAGGAATTATTTTCTTGAATCTCTTGTAACAGATACGGATGCCGACATGTAGCTTAATGACCTTAGGTTAAATCCTTGTATGTTTCTTTGTTTCGACTTGTGACATTGTGTTGTACTCTTGTTATTTGACATTCTTAGGTTAGTTCATGTTCAATGGAGAAGTTTGTTGGTGTTTTCGGGTAAGGTGATGGAGTGTGAAGAGAGAGGAGATGAGCAACAACACAAGATGTGATGGGAGAGAGGTGAGAGAAAATGGTATTTTCTTTATTTTATTTATACAAATAATATATTATAGCCAGATTATATTTTATAACCAATAATACTAGCCAGAATTCAGAACTACCAAACTCCTCAGATGTTGCACCAATCAAGAAGCCAAATCTTGTAATGTAAACTAACACACACACCACCATCTCCGATATGTACAAAAACAACACCGATGTCACAAGACGAATACAACCATTTGACCAACTTATATATATAACACCGACTTAAAACCAACCAAAACCTCCAAAATCGTCAATGTTTTACATGCATATCACTCTAGGGTTTGCCTGACTGGTTTAGCAACATTTGTTTCACATCCACATACCCTTTGAGCTCCTCTAATGCATCTGATGTGGTCTTGATCCCGGAAACCCTAGAAAAAGATGACAAATTTGAAGAAGCACGAGGTGGGTGATCTTGAATCTGATTGGAGGAATTTTCAGGCCTTGAGGTTTTAGACACGTATTGTGATCGGTTCAAATCTTGTTGAAGTGGTGGTGCTCTTTTCAGCATCTGAACAAGAGCACCAACTGCAGCATCCTGTGATTTTACATGTTCATGTTGCGTGCCTAGATTTCCTGATCGATCAGACGAACCACGTCTGGGAGATCATAGGGTGTCAAAATTACTATAAGAGGTATAGAAATCATTAAGAAAGAGCAAAATACAGGCCTCAAAGTTGGTAAAATTAAAAAATTTTAAATGGGTCAAATGAGTTGAGCATGTCAAAAATCACCTGAAGTGTATTTTATAATGCATAAAACCTCCTAATATATAAAATATACATGGTATTTGCACATCATTAAATATATACATTTTCTCTAAATATCATGCATGACAAGGTAGATCCAAGTAGCAGTCTTGAAGTGTGATAATTCAAATGAATATTACAACTATTATTTGTTATTCTGGTTTATATTAGATAATTGTTGGTGTTTATCTTCAACATTTATTTTGATTATAGATGATAGAAAATTAGTGCTTTATTGCTGGATACGTATCTAAATTGTGATCAAGATATGTCATGTTGCTGTTAATGTATGTCATAGCTCCATGCTGTACAAGACAATGATCCGTGGTTTTATACAGTTCTTTTTCTATACTCAAATAGTCAAATCTAATATGATGATTACTAATATTTGCCTTTGTCATTTATTATAACTAGATCAGAGGTTTTTTTATATTAATCTATATCATTTATCCTATTATCTTCAAGTACCATTGGTAATTTCTGGTTTTTAGGTGAGAGCTGCAACTTGCATTATAGAGAAAATAATAACACAATTGAGCCGAGGTAGTCATGGTTTAAGCAAAAGAACATTTTTAAGGTGTTCAATTGAATTAAATATTTAAATTCATTTACCTTTTAATCAAGTATTCTCAGACATAAAAAGGTTAAAAAGAAAATTCAACAAAAAGCCACATGATAGCTTTCATACATAAGCAGCTATCTTGTCCAATACATGTTGAAATTATTTTTCAATGGGAAAGAATACAAAGCACAGAGAAAAAATATGTCGCAGAGATAAATCAGCTGTGCGATATTACTATGTCAAATAAGGACCTTAAACTGCCATCACAAAACAAAAATTTATGGTTGATTATGAAAATGCATAAACTAGGATAATTGCAGTGTTGACTGTGCATGACCGGGACCACACTGATCAAAATATAGAAATACTGTCTAGTTACTAGTGTGGCGCTCACTATTATATAAATTAATTTCTTGTATCATAAAGAACATGAAAGAGTGAAATGAATCTGTTATTAAATTATATTAAAAAGTTTGAGCAACAACATGACACAAAGGAATTAATATTCTTTTGGAGGAGACCAAAAAACGATTATTTCTCGCACCTTACTAAAGCAATGGGCTCAACAGTGTGGTGTCTTGAATAAACTATTAGAACTAAAATTTAACTAAAGTAAATGAGCTATAATTAACTAATTTTCTAGAACTCAACTCTATCCTACTGCCTCTAATTAGCATGCTTATAAAAGTCATCAACTATTAAATGGCTCAAAAAAGACAGCAGCTTCTAGAACTAAAATTTATATCCTACTGACTCTAATTAGCATACTTATAAAAGTAATCAACTATTATAAGGCTCAAAAAGGGACAGCAAAATTTTGGTAAACAAAAAAAAAACAGAGAGAGAGAGCACGAGATGGGTGCGTCTAACAGATATATAAACTCTCCACTAACTCATATATTAATGTCTGCATCTAACCTCATAAATATCACGTTATAATCCCCTGCTTTCCCTTGTCTTTTATGGAATTTATGTTAATGACCAAAATGTATAACAAGTTCACAAATCAACATGATAAATAGTTGACACCATGCAAGAAATAGGATCTATGTTATGTTAACATACCTGCTACCAGGATCCATCGTGTCATCATCATCCACCACAAAGGGTCCTGAAAACTCAGAATCATCATAACTATCTTCAAATGAAAATCTACTAAAGCTTCTAGAAGAAGATTTTTGTGGGGAGCTGTTGGATGAAATCTTCACACCAGATGGACTTGCAATCTCTTCTTCCCTTAAAGATAACAACTATAACAAGCAAAATAGCTTAATAAGCCCCTTTGATGCATAATCCTAAATTATCACAACTTATTAAGAAAAATAAGGAACCATACGTAGCTTATGCAACTAAGAGCCTATATATATGGTCTACACAACTAAACAAACAAACAAACAAACATGCCCAGTATGTCCCACTGGAAGTAGGGTCTGGGAGGGGTAGGTGGTGGCCAGTCTTTCCTCTATCTTGGGAGACAGAAAGACCGCTTCCAAAGAGACCCAAGGCTCGACATCGATAACAACCAAATTATAGTGCATATATCACATAAGCATACATCACATAAAAGTTTTGTATATGCATATGCATATTCATAAGCAAAATAACCGGATTATATTGCATACATCACACATCAGATTATATGGCCTACACAACTAACTTTATATTACTTTCAGGAACATTTCTTTTTAAATGTGTTTATACACCTTCCAAGTGAAATAAAAAATTCACGAATACAAAATTTAACACAAGTAAAATACTATCCCAAAGTAAGAACAAATTCGCTGATATTCATCGGATTTGATGTGTTTTGTTTAATCTTGATACGAATCTAAAAATTGTTTTTAAAAACCTCCAAGTCACAAACTTAATTGGAGTTGATAAAATTGCATTTGGAACACTCTTGCAGTATTTTGATCACATCTTATTAACTTGGGCACAGTTTGAGGCAATCGAAAATCCTAATGAAATTTGACAAAAAAAACTTACATAAGATTTAAATTATAAAAGTACCTTTCCCCCAGTTGTAGGAATACTTAAGTTTCTCTCGACTAAAGAAAGACTTGGTCTAGTAGCTATGAGAGGAGGAGAAAAGGGCAGAACCGTCTTATTTGAATATAACGGTCCATCACCAAGCCGAGAAGCAGGTGCATAAACAGGAGCACTATCAGACCGCAAAAAACCCTTCAACATATCATTTCGAATATGCTGTGGCGGTGATGGTGATGGAGATGGTGAGAAGTTAGGAGAAGGCAAATATTCATCATAGCCAACATCTTTAGTATGAACTTGAGGTGGTTCTAATGAAGGATATCCTGAACTAATAGGTGGTCTATGGCTGCCAAATTTAGCGTAAAAAGTTCGCGATTCTGAATACGTTGGTGAAGGCGATGGCAATGCTGATGGTGATGATGCCACGCTTGCATCATAACTCCAGCTATGCCGCCTTCCAAATGGTAAAGATGATGGAGAATATTGTGCCAATGGAACTGAAGGTAGTCTTTTCAATGGATCTGCCAATGGGCTACCCACATAATCTGTTATAAACTGTGGGGACATGGGAGTAGATGATTCAGAAGCCGTATCACAAACTGAAGGAAGATATGACAATGAAATGCAAAGTTTACCACAAGAAGTATCCATAGGAGTGAACATAAACTGCTGCATTTCAGCTTCATCTCTACGAACGAGTGGCTCAACAGATGAAGACACCCTATGAACTAAACTAAACGATCGAATCTGCCCAGACGAGCTGATCTCGCGAAAAATCTTGTAAGCAGGTAAAAGCCTAACAGTTACATACAATGACCTCAAAAGCAAAATTGATTTCTTATACAATGCATGTAAAGTAATCGAACCTGATCTTTTGTTCCCTAAAGATCCTTCTTTGCAGCCCTTTTTGCTCTCATACCGCATAATCCATCTCTCAATAACCTTCTCACTTTTTCCATCACACCCAAACTCATCAAAATCTGATTTCCACACAACTGGAAATCGATCTTTCGACGAAAAGCTCTGTGCAACCGCCCCTTTAGATGAACTATTCCCATAATCCCAATTAACAGGCCTCTGAATCAAAACCACATCCACCACCATGGGCTCAAGGTTGCTTTGACGCCAGAAATCAATGTTTTCAAGCGCTGCAGGGCAGTCCCTAAGAGCCAGATTGAACCACTTATCCCTAGGTCTCACACTAGAAGACGATGAACCAGATGACGAAGGTGAATTTGAATACAATTGCTCACCACTATAGTTACGTGAAGATACATAAGGACATCTACATTCAAGTATTATATGCAAGCTTTTTGCAAAGAGTTCAATGATTATCTGCTCCATCTTTGCACGCTCCGATTGCGAATTAACCGCCATGATCGAAGGGTTTCTAATTTCTCACACCGATTACACCCTAAATCAGTTTCTCTGTTGCTTACACTCGATCAAAAAACGATAAAATTCCAGTATGAACATAAACATCAGTAACAGAACTTCAAACGAACTCGTATCAAATGAATCGACGTTAGCAAATATACGATCAAAGTGATTTGTAAGATAGAACCCTAGGTAAAAAAAAGTAGAGCTTTGAAGAAAGGGGTTAATGGTTAATATAGTGTAGAGGTGAAGTATTATACACAGTTGATATTATTATTATTAATGGTGTCTGTGGGATCCAGTGATTCATCTGAAGAAGAAGAAGAAGAAGAGTCCATGGGAGTAGAAGATTGAATTTGAAGGGTGTATGGGGGTTTAATGGGGCCATGATTTATGTGTTAAATGTGGAATGAGGAACATGTTACATGTGTATCCCTCTATTGTCTGTTTATGTATTTGTTGATTTGTAAAGTATATTATATAATTTAAGAAGTCAAAGTTAAATTGATTATTTAAAGTAACCTGGATAAGTAAGTTTT
>BJCN01145825.1:0-12208 GCA_018326445.1 Flaveria brownii
GGCTCGAGTTCGGCTCGTTTAGAATTCGAGCCGAGCCGAGCCGCCTCGTTTGAATACGAGCTTTTTTCGAGCCGAGTTTTTTTCAAACTTTTCTCGAGCGAACTTCAAGCACGAACTTTTTGTACAACACTAATTCTACATCCTATCCTATCAAAACATAAATCTTAAATAAACGATTCATATCTCACTAATCATATAAACAAAGTAATATCCAACAACAACAGGGGCGAAATAGTAACTTCCCAAGTCAGTCTAGATAGATACGACGGAGTAGTAGTTTACTACTTTACAGATCCATCACATTCATACTCACTCCACCCCCACACACTTCACGACTCACGAGTCACGAGTTCACTCACTTTCACCGCCGGTGGTGATCACAATTCATCAATGGCAGTCGCCGGAGCTCTGAAGCCACCGCAAATCTCCGCCTCCTCCGCCATTGCTTCCGGCGGAACTAACCTCCGGTCGCCGTCGTCGTCCCGCCGGAACTTATCGTTCTCTTCCTCTCGCCTCTCCGGCGATAAGATCATACCTTCCGCCTCATGCGCCGGAAGACGCCGTACCGGAGGTAGAGCTCCGGTGATCGTTTCGCCGAAGTTAGTTTCTGATTCTAAGAACTCGCAGACGTGCCTTGATCCCGACGCTAGTCAGGTATGATTGTCATCCTCATTCTCGATATCTCATTTTCAGTATGATCGATGTAATGTTATATGTTGTGTATGCTTAATTTCGACGTTGTTGTCGTTTTCGTCCAATTTTGGTGGATTTGAGCTTGAATTTGATTTAGATCTAGTAGAGTACGGATACGTTGTTCAGAATAGATACGTTGTGTTAATTTCTTCCGCTAGGGTGCTATGAAGGTTCTAGAAAGTTGTACTGATGCGATTTAATGATTTCGGGGTAAATTGTCGCTTGTTTTGTGTCCTGCATCAGACATTGAAGTATTGAACTCATGAATCTATGTAAGATTTTTGTTATATTTTGTTGAATTGGAAAAGATAGTATCATAAGTCATAACAATGAGGTTAGGTTCTGTTTTTGTGGTTGATGTGAAATTGTTGTTGAATTGGATGTGTGGTTTGTTCAGAGTGTGTTGGGGATAATACTTGGAGGTGGAGCTGGTACGCGCCTTTATCCTTTAACGAAGAAGAGGGCGAAGCCTGCTGTTCCTTTAGGGGCGAATTACAGGCTTATTGACATTCCTGTCAGCAACTGCTTGAACAGCAATATATCGAAGATTTATGTACTTACACAGTTCAATTCTGCATCGCTTAATCGGCACTTGTCACGTGCTTATGCGAGTAACATGGGTGGTTACAAGAATGAAGGGTTTGTTGAAGTCCTTGCTGCTCAACAGAGTCCAGAAAATCCGAACTGGTTTCAGGTGAGTATGAATCGAATCAATGCATATGAGTCTGCATTTTTTATTTTCCATACTAATTACGCGCATTACATAATTTGTTAAATTGGTTTCAGGGTACTGCTGATGCTGTAAGGCAGTATTTGTGGCTGTTTGAAGAGCATAATGTTCTAGAGTTTCTTATCCTTGCTGGAGATCATCTATACCGTATGGATTATGAGAGATTTATTCAAGCTCATAGAGAAACTGATGCTGACATTACTGTAGCAGCTCTGCCAATGGATGAAAAACGCGCTACTGCATTTGGTTTGATGAAGATCGATGAAGAAGGGCGTATAATTGAATTTGCTGAGAAACCGAAAGGAGAACAACTGAAGGCTATGAAAGTTGATACTACAATTTTGGGACTTGATGAAGAGAGAGCTAAAGAAATGCCTTATATTGCTAGTATGGGTATTTATGTTGTTAGCAAAGATGTGATGCTGAATTTGCTAAAAGATAAATTCCCAGGAGCAAATGATTTTGGAAGTGAAGTGATCCCTGGTGCAACTTCTATTGGGCTAAGGGTATGTTTCATTTTTTTCAGTTTTTGTTTGAATTTTTTATTTATTATAATAACTCCCTGATAAAAAATACAACTATCCAAAATCTATATTAAACAACATTATCTATTGGATTTAACTTATGTGTCAGAGAATATATAGGTTACTAAGTATGTATTTAATTAAAAAGAATGTAATGGGCAATTGGGCATCATATTTTATTGTTAGATCTTACTGATATTTTATTGTTATCAGATTGCAAAAGTCTGTGAATTTAAAAACTTATATATACATAGGTACAAGCTTATCTATATGATGGATACTGGGAAGATATTGGGACAATTGAGGCTTTTTATAATGCCAATTTGGGGATTACAAAAAAGCCGGTGCCTGATTTCAGGTAATAATTTTTTCAACAGTATTGATGTTTCTTTAACATCCTATCAACCTATTTACAAATTGGCTATTTAGTTTCTGTAGTACTATAACTCCTTGCTCTTGGTTGTTTGATGCAGCTTCTATGATCGTTCGGCCCCCATTTACACCCAACCTCGATATTTACCTCCTTCCAAGATGCTTGATGCTGACGTCACCGATAGTGTTATTGGTGAAGGATGTGTGATTAAGGTTAGAAAATCATGGTTCTGGTTTTTTTCAATTGACCTATTAAGGGATTTGGTATTTAGAGGTGGAAAATTGGTATGGAGATGGGTGGGTTGGGTAATGGGTCAAAATGGATTTGGGTCAAAACGGGCAAGGCCAACCCACCGTGATTTTTGTCCATTTTTTTCGACTTAAAAATAAAATTGTATCAACTATGTTTAAATAATGCTGTATTGTAACAATAATGATATAGTTTTCCCTTTCTCTCAATCTTGCTTATGCAGAATTGCAAAATTCATCATTCTGTTGTTGGGCTTCGATCTTGCATAGCTGAGGGTGCAGTAATTGAGGATACATTGCTTATGGGTGCAGATTATTATGAGGTGATACATCATGAGAATTTTTGAAATTATTTTTTACCATGCTCGAATCCTTGAATCATGACTAAATATTCTTAGTTATCTTAGAATTCTTATCTGTTGTTTTGCGGTCCAGACTGATGCTGACAGAAGGCTTCTAGCTGCAAAAGGTGGTGTTCCAATTGGTATCGGAATGAATACTCATATCAGAAGAGCGATCATTGACAAGAATGCACGCATAGGAGAGAATGTGAAGGTAACATGTAACAACATAATTTAGTCCAATAGATCGTTAGTGTCATGGTTTATTCATAACATGTCAATGGGATCAATCCACATGAAACAGAAATGACATTTAGTTTTTTTTGTTATCTGACTTTAGCATCCAAGTTTTAATTTGTCGTAAAATATACATTTACATATAGTTTATACTTTATCACTGATTTAATTTTGGTTACAAGTGAGGTTGGTTACTAAAAACCCGTCACCCAACTTACCCTACACTTCCATATTACCACCTCTAAACTACTACCATATCATATTTTGCATCTTATTTTGTGATGGCAGATTATTAACAGTGACAACATCCAAGAAGCTGCAAGAGAAACAGAAGGGTACTTCATAAAGAGCGGGATCGTGACAGTTATCAAAGACGCGTTGATTCCTTCTGGCAGCATAATTTAAAAGATACAGAAATCCTGATAGCCATCGATGAGGCTTCGACTGTAAGGTGCATTACAGTATGTTGTTACAGAACTACTCCTTATGGTAAGCCAAAGAGGAAGCATGTTGCGCGGTGAAATGTGAAAATTATTAGTTTATTTAATAAAAGTGAAACTTAATGTGGATGAGGTTATCTGTGGTTTTGTATACGATAAAATCAATGATTTACATGTACTTTTCATGTTTCTAGTAAATAAGCCTTCTGTCACCCCATCAAAAGTACTTGGTGCAACATCAATAAAACATACTTTGTGGCGTATTAGATAACTTTAGTGGTGACCAAATCATACTTTTTAAGAGTTTAGAACCCCGTAATGTGATATTTTAACAAAACTCAATCGGTTGAATTATTGACCCGTTGAAACTAGTTTTTTCTCCACGGGTTTGATGGTTTATATAACTACCTTAGATGAGTAACACTCCATCCATGGATTAAATATAATTCTGCAGTTAAGCGTGTTGTGGTGGGAGATGCATCCCATTAGAATTCTATAGTTAACTGTGTTGTGGTGGAAGTATCGTCTTGATGGATGATGTCTATAGGAGTTTTGATACGATCATCATAAATAAATCCGATAGTGAACGCGCAATAACATAACTAAGGTGTTTTGATATATTAGCAAGGATCGAATCTCAATCCATAAAATATAGGCGGTTTGTATAGTTGAGGATTATGGGTTGATTAATAAACACATAAGAAGGTTGTTTGTGATGTGTTACTGTGTTAGTTACTTAAAAATATTTGATACACATGATACAATTACACAAAAGTTACGTATAATTATTATATATGTATAGTTTCTTACTTTCTTGCATACTCAATAATGTGTGCGTAACTAATTACATATGGGCGAGTAGCTATATATAGGGCGCATAATTTTATGCGTAATAATGAAATATATGTGCGTAATTATAGCACTTATAGATTTACCACTTGCCTCATGTGCCATGCCCGAACGCATCGTATCTTTTGTACGTTAATAGATATTTTTAAATTGTTCTTTAAACCAACTAAACTACTCAAACTCAAATTGAATAGAGTTCAAAGTCAATTTCAGCTCGGTTATATAAATACGAGTTGAGCCTAGCTGACTCGTTTGAAATTCAAACTAGCTCGATCTAATACAGCTATGTACTATATGGTTATGTGCTTGAAACAAAGACTTGAGCCTTAATGAATTTTATCCCGTTGAAATTCAAGTGTTAGTTCATCTGTGGTAGACATGCTATCTGACGTGCTATTGTTAATTTTCATGTTTGCTATAAGACCATAGTAAACTCAATTTTTTCTTTGAGATTTGCAACATCAGTTTGACTGTTTTAAACTATACCCATAATAAAAAAGCAAATTAGTTTTGAATCCTGTCCAACCACTAATCCACTTTGTCAGTTCAACCATTTGTCGTCATAACCAACAAGCCCAAATAGTACTCAACTGGACTAGTAGTGTAAGCCACAATTATCAATGGTGAATAACAGTAAATAACGACAAGTCACATATATGCTACATAGCGAATTACAATATATATCACCTGCTATTACATGTTTAACGATAAAGTAGTAGAAAATTTAAACAAAACACCACCAAAATAGCTATAATACCCTATTTGAGTCGATTTTATACTTACAAAAAATAAAAAATAAAATGCTATTGGTCGCAAAACAGAAATAGGGGTAAAATAAAATAAAAAGTAATAAAATGCAATTTCTGTTCCAACCAGCAAGTACGGACTGATCAGTAATATGAAGACATGGGATAGGTTGGTGGTAAATGTTGTACCCCAATCAAGTGGTTGTGAGTTCAAATCATGCATCATTTCAGGTCTGGTGATAATTATTTTCTTGATAATAAGAATGGTAAAGAAACCAACCAAACACAAGTTAAGGAAAAACCAAATCGTATATATCCTTTTCAATTCACCCTGTGGTATAAAAATGTTCAAAACTCAGTTCTAACTAATCATATTCATATTGAACTGACTATATTAAACTTATTAAACCAAAAGGTTATGGCTTATATGGAGTTATATTTTGCAATATTCCTCCATTTATCCTTCAACTCACTAGGGGTACGAGAAGAATCGAAGACATGACGACCGAATTCCAAAATTTTCTTCCAAGGAAGGTTTTTTTTCGTTTCTAACGAGTATTTTTGAACTCCTTCCTGCACCATGGTTAGCAGAATTTATGGTTAAGACATAATTAATTACCTTGAACTAAAAAGGTTTAGAAACAGCAGACCTTAAGCATTTCTTCTTCTTGTTCACTCCAGCGTACCCTGCATCTTCTATTCCTGAAGATGAATCGCGTCCAAATTTCATAAGAATTAACACAAACATAGTGTAATCATATTTCAATATGTAATGAACACTCTTACTTTACTATAAACCTCATAAAACAAAAACACAATCACTTCCAAGTTCCAACCTTTCGATCATTGATAGCTGTTTAGGCTCCTCTTTGACTCCATGTTCCTTAACGGGCTCTTCTTTTCTTCCATTCATGTTGAATGTCACTGATTTATTTTTGTATTTGAATGTAATTTTCTTATCTGTGGTTAATAAGATATCTGCAGGCTTTGACTCTTTTGCCTGGGCAACAACTTCAAATTTGCATTCGCCATTTCCTGTTTGTTGGTCAAGTTTCATCCTTTTTCTACTATCTGATTGAAGCTGGTTACATGCATCAGCATGATCTGAGATCGGTTCATAAACAATCATCATCCTACAAGTATTTACATTACTATCAGCATGAACTCCTTCATTCTGGTTAAAAACCTCATTAGGTGTTTCGGGTACTATACTGTCATGGATTTCATCACAATTCTCTAAACCGACAGAGTGATTTTCATCTGCTACTTTATCTTTCGATGAAGTTTCATTATCTTTGCTAGCCATCTCAACTACGGGTTCCTGATGGTTGTCATCTCTCATTTCCGCCTCTAAACTGTCAGAACGGCTTTCATCAACTAACTTATCTTTTGATGGAATTTCATCCTCTTTATTAGCCTTCTCAACTACTGGCTCCTGATGGTTCTCATCTCTCCTTTCCGCCTCTAAAAAAGTTGACAAAGCTTTCTTGGTCAACATAACCTTTGACCTTAATTGACTAGCTTCCGCTGCATATTGTTTGTAAACACAATAAGGACAGCGGAAATTTCCAGCATCATCAAAATGAGCCTCACAACCCATGCAACTCTTATGCACCGATATAGGGCAACCATTATCATTACAAACCAAGAGATTTCCTCCTTTGTCACATAGCACACACTGTTGATTCTCTCTCCAATCCATAGCTAATGCTCTAGAAACTTTTGGCTGACAAACAAATGTATAAAACTCGTTTATTAAAACCTGAAAACACGCATTCGAGTGTTCAGAAGAAAACACAAAGCCTATTTAAGAACAGATCTGCACATAAGTAACTAGAACCATATAC
Organism: Flaveria brownii; assembly: GCA_018326445.1. Classification (NCBI taxonomy): domain Eukaryota; kingdom Viridiplantae; phylum Streptophyta; class Magnoliopsida; order Asterales; family Asteraceae; genus Flaveria; species Flaveria brownii. Next base: position 7,029 of record BJCN01145825.1, read on the forward strand.
ACATTACACACCAAGAATTAAGATGCATCAAGTTTCTTTTTTTATAGTAAAATTAGATTAGTCATCAATCAAGTGATTTGAAACCCAAGGTTTTTCTATTCAAATGCCTAAATTTTTAAGTATGTGTAAAGCATGAAACACATTAATGTGAAACCGGAAACAACTGAAAGTCAATGTGAAAACTTTCAAACCATAACAGGCGTTCCCGATCTAATGTACTCAGCCTTATCCTGCACTTTACACCGAATGGGCTTAAACCCATGACCTCGAGATCACAAAACAACAACCTTACATATTGCTCCAATGCCAAAAAATTAGTCGAACAAGTTCAATTTGAAAACGTATGTATATCACAATGGTCAATGATATAATAGAGATTCCAATCGTCAAATTCTACCAAACATTGTGACCACACTACAGTATGCCCTAAACCAAATTTCACCACACGCGAATGTAAAACCGAAAGAAAACAACGAAAAGTATTCAAACTTATGATATTATAACTTCATATTCACTACAACACACACAGATTGTCAATTTTCTAGGTCAAATTCATCACACCGAATACATAAGAAAACAATGCATATCAAAATCAAAACTTAACAAAGCGCATTCATATATCAAACGATTCGATGAGAACATAATTAGCAACATATAAAGTCGATAAAAGTATAGCATTTACCACAAATCTGCTGATGATTATGACATTCCACAAATCTGTACGTTTTTATTTTTGGGGTTTTGTCCGTTTAAAGTTTGAACTCTTGTTTCCGATTGGATATGTTCTTTTCCACTATATATTGCCAAAATTTCAATTTGTGCCCCAGAAATATGTGCTGTTTTCTGTTTTAGGCACCCAAAAATAATAATAATTTTTATATATACTTCTAAAATTTTGAATTTGAATACTATTATATTTAGCTAAAAGCGTTCCCAGCAGGTTTCTTGTGTGATTGTATTTCATATATTATAACGGATGATTATAAGTGGTTGTAAATGAATATATAGAAATTTTATGAGGATTGTACCGTAATTCCTCATATTTGAAGAAACACGGTACAACCCTGATAAATTTTTTAATATTTTTAAAAGTGATCGTGAGTGGAGGAGAGATAAAAGGTAATGATAAAAATATATTATTAATTGAAAGAAATAATAAAAAAAATAATGTTTTTTTTTGTAAATATAAGAATGAGTTTGAAAAAGCTATTGTGAATGATCTAACAACAAAGCTGCTACAAAGTAACGTTTAGTCTAATAGTACTATTGTGTTATGATATACCTTACAAATGGTCAGTGTTTAGTCCGGCATATTAGATTTTAATAATCCAAATTATTATTTATTTACCGATAATAATCTGTATTATTGATTTGGCTGGTAACAATATCAACTTTTATTTTTATTATTAAAAAATTACGTTTAATTTGCACTCGATTTCATTCACAAATAATAATTATGAATGAAATGAAGAAACTGTTGTTGGTAATAAAATGAAAGTTTAAATTGTTACCGATCAAATCAGTATTGTGGGTTATTATCGACCAATTAGTAATAGTTTGGATTATTAAAATCAATTTTGCCATTTAAAAAACAGAAAGATCGCTACAGAAAATAGAATTGTTCACAATACTGAAAATTCCATATTATCTATCTATATAATAGCAAAGTCTTAACTACATGGACTTTTTGGTTTTGTGTTTTAGCCATAAAAGTTTGTGATTTCCATATTTGGTCCTTTTTTATTTTCAAGTTATTTTAGTAATTAAAAATTATTCTTAAATACCTATTTATTTAAATAGCATCATAAAATATATAAAAACTTGTGTTAAATTCAACACGTTTATTAAGTTTATTATTTATTAACGTTATTTCTTTCTTTCGTTTGCTTGGTGTCTTCAAGTTCAAAGTTGAAATGATAGTCATTAGTATGTTTTTTGTATTTGGGTTTTGTATTCAAGTTCGTGGTACACTTACCTGTACATCGTATTAAGGTACATCTTTGGTTACAGTGTTTCTTTTAGTTTTATGTTTTGACTATTGAGGTTTTAATTTTCGTGTGCTTGGCACAGATATACATATCATACAGGCAGTGGTGTATGTAGATAATCGACCTTTTTTATATAGCTTCATGGTTCTGGATTATTGTTAGATCCGAAGGACTAGTTCTTTTTTTTTCTTTTTATGAAATAAATATAAAAGAAATAAAAAATGAGCGAATAAATATATGATATAAATATAAGATCTAAAGGATTGATGAAAATTAATGAAACCACAGAGTTAATTGATTCGATTAATACTCAGAATCTATGGTATGCATCGAAAGGTTGACTAGTTATATCACAGGGATAATGCTCTTGATCATTCTACAAGTATGTATTGTGATTGTATTCTGCGACTGTTTTGGCAAAGAAAAGTTACTCGTGCCTCGTGAAGAGACTACACTAGGTCATACATGTACACGAGATGTTCATGGAGGCCATGGTGGTGCACCTGGTGTATGTGGAGGTTGTGGTGGTGGTGGCGGATGTTAATGTGTTGATGCTCCGTGAGAGTACCTTATATATGTATATTCAGTTTTCATTTATTTTGCTTGTGAAAATTGAGTGCTTTACTTTTTCTTTGAACACATACTCCCAATCATATTTTTAAAATTATTACATCTGTATTCCACAGGATGTGTAACCATAATCTTTAATTGGACTATGTCGTCAATTATTATATGATGTCCCCTTAACTAATTGTATGATTTTGTTTTTCAAATACAGGTTAAAAGTTAAAACCAATATTGTATATTTGTACTTAACTAAGTTAACTTGAGAGGCCAAGTTTGGTTAAAAGTCAACCCAAAATCAGCACTGTGCACAAGTTTTAGGTCAACGGCTCGATTATCTTTGTTGATCAACATGTGGATTGTTCATATGTGAACAATAGTTGCTTTTTAATCAATAATTTTCCAAGTTATTGGTCATTTTATATTTTATAATTATAAAACAAGGATTGTTTCTTTGAGCGTGTAAATTTGAAGAAGGTTGATGACATGAATATTTTTTTAGAAGGTTGAGAAGGGAAAATTGTGGTCAAGTGACAATGCTTTTTTCTTTTAGAAATTCCTCGTGAGATGTTTTTCCTTTTTTTCACTAATGGGTTAGATGTCGCTTATGTGAGATAGTGACAATAAGTTGATGTTTGTAATTGTAGCATCCATTTATATCAGCAATCCGGATTTATGATAAATATTGGTGTCTGATTAGGAGTAGGTTTGGGTTAGTTATTATAGACATAACAATAGTAACATCCATTAATATTTTCTGGGTGCTAACATGAAATTCAACTTACGATAGATACACGTATATATATTTAAGAAAATTATCAGTTGTTAAAGTAATCTTCACTTCTACTTTTATATTTTACTTTAAATTTATTAATTAATTTTACGTTGAAAAACAAATTACTTAGTTCAACTAATTTGATGTTGTAAATCATTAATACGACTTGAACACTTTAACACTTTCATATGGCCACTATCGACATCTTGATACGGAGGTAAAACCCCTTTGATAATTATACCTTTCTTACTACTAGAATTTAATATGTACAATTACTTATATTTGTCGTGTCAATTTTCAATTAATTTTATAGTTCTAATTTAGTTAATACTGTAGATATCTATTGATACTTCTCTTTTCATTTTATTATTATATTTTTCAAATATAACTTATTTAACAATAGCCCTCGCTATAGTTGCAAAAACAATAAAAAAATAAAAAATATGTGGGAAGTTAAAGCCAATGTCTTAGAGTACAAGGGTTATTTCTATCATTTGTAGTTCTTGTTTGTATAGTTAGTTTACTAGAAGTTCAAGGGGGTAAAGTGCCAAATTGGGAAAACTTGTTAACGGCTGCTAACAACCCAATTTGGGGATAAATACTTCGATTAGGGTTCTAGTATTCATTGATTCAATTTTCTTTGTGATTGTACTTTACTGGCAATCGTTTCACTCAATAAAATCGTTCACGAACTTCGTATTGTTTTCAATCTTGTATTTTCAATTCTATTTCAACAAAATAATAATTAAAATTCATCTTTAAAATTACATCCCTTGCTTATGAATGGCTAAAGACTACACTAAATAGAAATTAACTGGTAGTCGGTATACTTTAGCATCGGGACAAAATTTCTAGTTTACCTTATTTTTTTATCTTTAGAACTTAGCCCTAAATAAAACATGTCGAAACTCTATCATGTTTCAAGCTTTTAAATTTATAAGCAAATAACATAATTCCTGGAGGAATATCCTCTTCTCCAATCAAATCCATGTTAAGAGGAGAAATTGTCTCCATTATTGAAATTGTCTCCATTATTGTTTGTCTCCATTATTGTTTGTCTCCATTATTGTTTGTCCTTGTAATTGTATATATAGAGTCGTATAATATTGAATGGACATGAGAACCATTACAAGATTATACAATACATAGTGGGTATATTATTAAATAATGTATTTAAAGGTAATAAGTATGCATACATGTGCGTCATCGGTAACTTCAACACATTTTTTTCAACCTACACATTTGCCTTTTCATGCAACACATTTTCGATGACATGCACATGTGTTGATAACTCGAAACACATCACATTGTGCTAAAATTTGTATATGGGTATAAGTGTGTTAATCGATTATAAGACAACGCATTTGTAATCAATCAACACATTAAACATCACAGTTATCAATGGTAGATAAACATAATTTTCATTTTCATAATATGATAAAGAGTAAATTTCGTTTTTGGTCTCTGATTTTTGGTCTACTAAACCATTTCAATTCAAAAATGAATCTTTTGACATATAAAGTCCGGAGGTTTGCATTTTATAACAATTTTGATCCTTAAGAGTAACTATGTTAGATTTTTATGTCAAGTATAAGGGTATTTCAGTCATTTTACATTTAAATGACTATTTATGTGAATTAGTATATACAAGGGTTGTTTGTGTCATTTGCTCAAAATAATAAAAAAAGAAAAAAACAAAAAAGATGGAATACCAATTTCATTTTCTTCAAAATTCACAGACCAACACAACCTCCACCAAATACCACTCTTCCCTAACAACAATGGCAGTCGACACTGGTGGCTGGAGCGCCGGAGCGATTATCACTTTAGAGAACTTCCTCCTAATCTCTGCA
>BJCN01145893.1:0-10777 GCA_018326445.1 Flaveria brownii
ATTGTTGAGTAGATGAAACCACTCATAATTATTGGCTAATCTACTACACTATTAGTGGATGAAAATTGGTTAAAAGCAGAAAACAAGGATTAGTGCAACCACTCCAATAATAGTTTTGGTTGTTTTCTTGTTTGCTTTCTTCCTTCAATCTCTATATAAGAGATTGATCTCTGTATTTGTAAACAACACAAAAAAAGAAATAAAAGCCTTACTAGTTACCGAGAGTGGATGTAGGTCAGAACCGGACCGAACTACTATAAATCTTTGTGTGTTCTTGAGTGTGTGTTGATTGTGTTCGTGTGTGTGATAACGTTCGATCCTAACATTATAAGACTAGTGTCAAAATCTTAACATGATATATGTTAGAAGTTTGTATAGCTTAAGAGTAGTAGTAAATGACTGCGTGGATCATCATTCTAATAACTAAGAGCAATATATAAGCCGTTCTAAGATGATATTTAATTTGCTAAAGCATAAATTTACAAAATAACAAATTAAGTTTCAACTAGGTCACTTATTTTTCACGTTTTATTTAAATTATAAACTTTAACATGTTTTTAGCATTTTTTTTGTTTCAGCTAAAAAATATTTTTTTTCTTTTTATTTTTGATGTTGATGTGGAATGATAGCGTGAATTATAAATGATTTATTTTAATTTTTATGATATAATCAATAAATTTGTATATTATTTAATATAATATCATATATTAAAAATTCCAACCCGCGTGTCTTCTTCTCAATTACATTCTTGACACAAGAAAATTCGATGTTGGCTCGATTTGATGGTTTAATTGACTAATTAAGAAAAATATACATGAGTGATTAAATTAAAATAATTTTAAAACTTGATTTTTTTTTTTGAACGGCTGGTTAGTTGTTAGTTGTTAGTATCACCTAGTTAGTAATATTCGCCCATGCCAAGGATTGAACCTTGGACCTCCAAGAGAGGCAAAGTCTCCCACCTCCCCCTTAACCACTAGGCTAAGAGATCATCGGTTAAAACTTGATTTTTTGATTTATGATTGTGAATATTTGAATTTTAAATTGAGTACAATCCATGTTTCTGCCATTAATGACCAAGAACGTGGAGTCAACAGTCAAATGCTCGAATCCATGGTCATGGACATAATGGGTTATGCAGCTTTTTTAAAGTTCGTGGCTATTTTTGCCCGTGCAAATATGTCTCGGGTACGCTAATGGCTATGCAAATCATCCACTCAAAAGCTAACACTTACCCCTACGTTCATGTGTGTATGTTAGATTGTTATCCGAATGGAATTTACGTCAACAATGATTATATGTATTAAAGTTAATTTCATTTTCTGTATCGAATTTTCCTTAAAAAATCTTTATAACGTATAAAAGATGATATCACATGATTGATGCAAGAGGGTCATCAATTAAAGAATGGTTGAAAGATATGTTCATGGCCAAAAGACATCGAGGTTGTTAGTCTTTTGAAGACTAGTGTGTCGTCTTTGAATCAATGTAGTTGTCTCGTCTATGATCATGAATCATTGAGTTTGTCCTTCGAACTCCTCAAAGGCACAAAGGGATGACTTAAACTCTTGACCAATTATGTTTGAAAGTGTAAATTCTTTCGATATACACCTTTAATCAATCATCTAGACACTTTGTATGAATTGACCAATAACCTACACTTTTAAGCATGACTTAAATAAAATCTTTAAACTCTTGCCCATTCACAAATTTAAGTTGTAACAAATCTTACTTTTAAGTTTATAAAAGTTATATTTTTAACTTGAATTAAAATCTAAATGTTATATAAAAAGAAACAAAAGCTGGATTTTGTGGAATATATATAAAAGGTACAAAGAAACAATATAAAAATATGATGTAATGAAGAGAAAGGGTGCAAGAAAACATGATCCCTTCATGCTTACTTTTACTTTTCTTGAAAGACAATTATGGACACCACCATTTTCTTTCTTTTTTTCACTTTTTGAAGTGGAATCTGGATTGCTTTGTTCTTGGAAGGACAATTTTTATTTCATTACATAAAACACCCACTTCATGATTAATATTATGCATATCAACCATGCATGCAACCAATAACAGGGTATCCAAGGGCAATTATGGTATTCCCTACCCTCCAACCATTTCTGTCTTAACGGAACCATTACTTTCTGAAGTTGCTTCGGTTACTGGCCAGCATTGTAACTATTTAATAGTTGAGGGGTTCATACAAAAGATTGTAGCTGATTTTCACATCATCAATATAAAAAAAAGTTTATTGGATTTTAGTAATCTCAACTTTCATATATTGACTGAGATTAATCATAACTTAAAAAACGTTTACAAATACTCTCAACTTTGAGTTTATTTTTCTCTAACAACCTCTTACTAACAGAGAGTTAACCAAGGGCGAAGCTTCATGGGGGCCGGGGCCCCCGCCCCCCTCTGTTTTTCGTCCGTAGTGTAAATTTTCGGCTTGATGGTGTAAATTTTTGGTCCGGCAGTGGAATTTTTTTAATAAAAATAAATTCCATCCCCCTAAAATAGTTTACTTTAGCCCCCCCCTCCATGCTTTGGTTCAAGCTCCGCTACTGGAGTTAACCTCAATTAGTTTTTAGATGAAATGGGGCCAACTTTGACCCATTGTTCAATTCCGCCGCCACCCAGCCTCCATCAGATCCATTTTCCGTTGTCTAGCCTCCATCATCACCCGAAATCTACATCCAACGAGTTAAGTGGTTTATATCAGAAGGTAGATATTGGCGGGTTTCAATGTGTAGAAATTTTAGACTCACTGATGGTAGATTCAATCTTATGCTTAGTTTTATGGCCACATAAGTAGTTCATATCATAAAAAGACTAACATGGTTAACTCTCAGTTAATAAGGATCGTTGGAGGGAAATAAGTTTAAAGTTGAATTGTGTGTAAATATTTCTTGAGTTGAGATTAATGTCGTCCAATAAATAAAAGTTGAGATTATTTAAATCCAATAACCCATATAAAAATTGGGTCCAATTACTTCTATATTAAACTATCAAATACATTTTTTAACGAACATAATATTATCTTCTTTGGTTTCAATCTAAACACTTGGAAAAATGATAGATACATACTATTTTTATAAGGGGTCTCGAATTCTTACCTGATCAATGTATAAAAATAATAAAACGTAACTCGTCAAAATTGGAAAAGAAAATTGACTCACCGAATCCTACGTGATATCTTGTATGCAACTTTCTTCAATTTCTAAAAATTTATTAAACATGAAGAGAAAATTAATAATCATTATAAACATGTTATGAAATCTGTAAACGAGTTTGATTTAAACTAATAATGATCTCGTTAATGTTTTTCTTCCATGAGAATTTTGTGATTTTGTAGTCAAACAATTTGCTTGTTTGTCTGTTTGTCTGATCCTTGATTATCATTACCAGATGTGAAAGGTTTTTCATCAACCATTTCATCATCTCAATCTTTACACCTTAAAGGTGTTTGGCTCGGGTCCTCAATTTGAAAAATCTATTTTTAATATTTAGGCATAGAGGGTAAAGACCCCGACATAATATATTAAAATGAAAAAAAAACTAGAAAAGAATAAAAAGACCAAGGCATTCCCCTTAGGGTCTAACAATGGTGCTTAAGTGGGCTTGACCCAAAGTCTTTCAAGTTAAAATTGGGCTATGATCTGTAATCCATCCTATATACCCTATTTGAATATACAAAATACCATATACCAAACAAAGTATATGGTTTAATTTATGTATCTTCCTATCTTTCTATTTTAATAAAAAAATATTTTAAGATTGACACGTGACAAAATCACATTCATCCTCATCAAATTTTTCTCACATATTTCTCCTATTAAATAATTACTTTAATTATTAATAATATTATTTAATATTTTTTAGATTTAATAAGTTAAGAAAGATATTTATTTATTAATGTTATTTCTAAATAAATATTTTTTATAAAATAATAATTTTTTTTAAAGCATAAAACTTTTTTTAAAAATATGAATATTTTAAAGTTGGTATATTTAAAAAGTCAATTTTTTAAAACCAAAAATAATTAAAAATGGAAGCTATAATAAGGAAATTTTAAAAATGAAAAAGTTATACGGTTTGTTTTAGAATAAAATGTTTATTATCTTTTTTAGAAAAAAAATTAAAAACAAAATTTTAAAAAGTTGATATAATTGTTTTATTACTTATAGTCATTTCTCATACGTAATTTTAGTAGTATCATATCTTAAAATATCATTTTATAATTAATAATTTTTATTATATTAATATTATATTTATTCAACCCGTGTAATACACTACCTACTAAAGCTAGTTTTATAAATAAAAGATGATGACTCGAAACATGATGCTTTAGGAATTAGTCGAACACAACAATGCAATGGAACATTTTCTTATAAATATAAAATTCTTAAGGTTACTGGAAATGAATATTTGAAATTATCAATCAGGCAATTACACTTCACAGAACTAAAGAAAAATAATATAAATTTTTTTACAACCGTACCCACGCTATATATGCCACATTGTGATAGAATAAAAAATATGGATTAAAAAAAATTCAAAGTAAACTACTTTTTTCCTTTTGTTTAACTATGGGGTTGGTCATAAGTCATTATCTTTATAGGTTCATTTCCTCTAAATACTCTTTGCAATGGCAGCGACGGTACGTGAAAGGAAAACGAAAATAGTAATAATTGAGGTATTTTTTTAACGGTTGGTTAGTTAGTTGTTAGTATCACCAAGTTTTGAACCTTGGATCTACAACAGAGACAAAACCTCCCACCTCTCCCTTGACCAATAGGTCAAGAGATCATTGGCAATAATTGTAGTATTTATAACAATAACAATGATTATAAAATAATATATATTTGTTTCGTCATCTTTTAAATGGAAGGACTGAACTTTTAAGAAACATGACAGAAAATCCTGGGATGTCAAAAACCACAAGATTAAATAGGCAACAGCTTACTTTTTGTTTGATCTTAAAAGCCCAAGAATGAAGCCCATAAGATGGCCCATTTCGATCAGTAATATACTAATATATGCTCACTCGTGAAGCCCAATTATATTATTCCAGCCCGACCCGGTTTGTGGTATCAAGCCCAAGTACATTCACCGGGTAATAACGCGTGACCCGAATAACAAAACAAGATCCAGATACACCCCTTCTTCTTCATCACACCATCAAACAATCAAACATGATTCTGTAGAGACAAAGTGAAGACTACAAACGACCGATTCAAAATGCAGCATCCATCAAATCCAAATTCCGATGCGTTTCCGTCGAAGCCTTCGAATCACCGTCGAGCACACTCCGAGATGAACTTCCGGCTGCCGGAGGATCTAGATCTGGCGTCAGATTCGTACGATGCACCATCTGAAAGCTTTGAGGAGTTAGGATCTGAAGAAGATCATCTGTTTTGCACGTATATGGACATTGAGAAGCTCGGATCCAGCTTCAACGATGGCGGCATTTTGGATAACGGTCGGATCAGCAATGCCGGTGGCGGGGGTGGAGGTGGACCTTCGGAGGATGATAATGGTGGATGTGGTGATGGAGAGAAGATCGGTGGTAGACCTCGGCATCGGCATAGTAATTCGGTGGATAATTCGAGTTTGTTGAGCGAAAGTATTGAAGCGAAGAAGGCGATGGCTCCTGAGAAGCTTGCGGAATTGTGGACTCTTGATCCTAAGCGAGCTAAGAGGTAATACACTAATACTAGTTATGAATTTGTTTTACAAACTTATGCTAAGGTTTTTGCAATCTGTAATTCGGATAACTGCTTTGAGATATGGATGAATATGTCAGCTGTATTATAATCTATTAAGTAGGATGCTAATTTGTTGTGGATCTTCTTAAATCTGATGCTTTGTTTCAGTCACATAGTTATTAGAGATTATTACTTTAAATCTGTCTGGATAGATTGGAATTGCATTTCTGATTGTTGTATTGCTTGACTGCCAGGAGAACATGTTATCATCAACATGAATAATGCATAAGTCCAAATGTAAGCAAAGACTTTGTGGTGACTGGTGATTATCGTTGTTAATTTGTTGTACATACTTAAGCTTTTAGGAGTCTCATTATGGGTTGAATTATGACATAATAGTCCTCTAGTATGCTAGTAAGATGGTAATCTTCAACAAAGTCCATGTTCAATTGTTCATCGGTCATCTCCATGAATATTAATGAGATTTTCTATTCGAATGTTCTACGCCAGGCCCTACTTTCATATACATATCCATCAACAGCAATATCCCCTTTACTCTTGGAAGCGATAGGCAAAAAGCTTACATGCTAATTATATAGGTAAGAACATTAATTCAATTAGCATGCCTTCTTGTTCTTAAAGCATAGGATACTAGAGAGTCCGAGTGTGTTGTGTAATATCTTAGTGGTTTAACACTCCTTCATGTAATGTGATATTAGTTAACCATGCCTTGAGAAATTTTTTATTAGTAACTCTTATGCTTTGTGATACAGGATTTTAGCTAATCGACAATCTGCAGCTCGTTCTAAGGAGAGGAAGGCTCGTTATATGTCTGAGCTTGAGAGAAAAGTTCAGACCTTGCAAACAGAAGCAACCACCCTTTCAGCACAATTAACACTTTTTCAGGTGATTGTATCTTAATTCGAAATCCATGTTTTTCAATCATAATTTCAGCATATAGGAATTACAGTTCTATATAACAAGGACAATGAGATCTATCAAGTTAAGCATGTGTTTCAACATACTTACTAGTATAGATTGTAATTAGCATATGATGTTCTTCTAATACAGAGAGATACAACTGGCTTGTCTTCTGAAAACACGGAACTTAAGCTTCGATTACAAGCTATGGAACAACAAGCTCACTTACGTGATGGTAAGATTCACAAAACAATATTGCACTTACAATATATTTCATTTGTAACTTTTTTATATATGATCTGACTAGTGTTTCAAATACAGCTCTAAATGAGGCACTGAAGCAAGAAGTCGAAAGACTCAGAATGGCTACTGGAGAAATCGCAAGCTGTTCAGATGGTTACAATTTGGGAATGCACCAAGTTCCCTACAACCAATTAAACTTCTTCACAAACCATCAACAATCAGAACCTCCACAATACCATCACCTCCACCAGTCCAACATGTCAAATCGCCACCACCACAACAACAATCTACTTGCAGCCACCCACGTTCAGTCTTTTTCTGAAACACTTCAACAGGATCCACTTGGCCACTTTCAGGGGCTTGGTATCAGCACCGGAGGCAATCCTCATATCGCCAAATCTGAAGTCTCTTCAATTTCCGCGGGTAAAAACAGTACATTTTGATTACATTGGTTTTCCTCATATTGTATTTCGCCAAATTCTTTATAATTGTTCATAGACTAACACCTTGTTAGTAACCAAATTATTTATTTCCATATTCCCCGTGGCGGGATCAACATTGTTATTTGTTGTCATGATGGTAACTATTATTAGATTTATTAACTTCTGTTAATAGTACTAATAATATTAGGAAAGTGTTCTAATCTGATGGTGGCCAAAATGAGTGCTACTTAGGTCACAGGATATGGTCCATATCATATGGGGTGAGCCAACAGACCATTTAAATGCACATGGCACACAAGGGCACCACCTCCAACAGTGATGTGAAGGGTGAACCTTCACAGAGAGGTCATGTGGGCTGTTTGTGTCTGGGGTTTGTGGCTAATATACAACGAAGACCATGTTAATAACTACCCTACCCTTGATGGCTATTGCTTCTTAAAAGTTTCCCCACAATATGTTGCAATTTTAATTTTTCAACTCTTTGGACCATTTGTGAACTTCATTTTAATATAATGAAACTGGAATATTTTTGATATTATTTTATTTTGTTTGAAATTTCTTGGTATGAGAATGTATTGGGATGGGTTATTTTGGATAAGTTGTGAAGATGTTTTTTCTCTTTGTATTTGCACAACAATTGGTTGGTGCAGTATCATCCTCGAAATGAGTATTTTGGATAGTTGATTTTTCACAAACGAAGCAAAAGCAAAAAATAATTGATCGTTTGTTGCACTAAAAGTTACGGAAAGTTATGTTCCAAAATGGGTGGTTCGAACTTAAATATTGAGAAATGAGTAATTTTCCAGTGCGTGTAATAAAATTGAAGTTGGGTTGATTTATAATTAATTATTTTGGTTAGTATTATTATTCTATATATGTACCTGATATGGTTAACAATCATAATCAAATATATTATGATTCGTCAATCTCACAAAAAATATCCGATGATTTGAGGATTGTAATAAAATCTTTAAGGTTTTAAGGTCATATTTTTAGAATTAATATCTTAATCATCTTATCTATAGTAAAGTAGTTTTAATTGAAATATACACACCTTAACTCTTAATCTATCTGAATCTTTGATTTCTGTCATATTTGAACAAAATAGAGATTTAATTAATCTGAATTTATATATTTTAAATAAACTTTAATAAATAGTATAGTTTGATTCTTTATTTAGATTTTTTTTATGAATTTACCACACAATATAGTGGTTTAGTTATTGATTTTTTCTTTAATGTCAATCTTTAACCAAAATACAAAATTTAATATCATCTTCAAAATTTGCAAAATTTGTGGGTTTCTCATATTCACCTCATCTGAATTTGTCTTCCTTCTTCAATTTGAAAGCCTTTAAAATTGATTAAAGTGTCAAAAACTTCTTCATTTTATTTTGAAATCGCTAGCTTAAACTACAAATATTACTATATTATCAAAGACTTTTAACGTTGTAAACACATGACTACTTCTACCAGCTTAACTATAGTAAAAGTCTACACTGATAAAACATCTTCAGATACAAAACATAAATTTTGCAAACACTTCATGAATTTAAACTCATAGAACTAATTTTTTATAGAGGATATAAGACGAAGGAATTTTGGAACACTCTCATTCATCATCATTAATTAATTTAAAAAACGTGTCAGATGGATGGTTTAGATCACATTTTACGTAGGATAAGATGAATAACCAGATTGCTCTACGATGTTACTTATACAAAATGAGGTGATATACATTGTAACCAAACTTTCAAGGGGTCCATTATAATTTTAATTCTTACTTTCTTTTTGTTGCAATATATATGAAAAAGAAAAAGGAAAACGAGCTTTTTTCAAATGGATGCAATATTCCAAAATCAGACAAGAGATTGTGATCAGGGCTTTCATTGGACCCCGATACAACATGCACAATTTGGATACTCTCTTTTTTCTTTTCCCTTTGCTTTGTGGCTGCAATTTCTCACATTTGCATCCGATAAATATTTTATTTGTCGAAATAAAGTTTCGGATAATACTTATCATCCATCCATGAAAATATCTCCAATAACAATATGTTAAAGGAACATGTAATTTACAAATTATTATTACATATATGTATAAAATTTTCAATCTTTTTTAGTTTGACAAACTTTATATTAGTTATTGCTTGTCATAGTCCTCCATTGATAAAGTGGTATGCCCTTTAATCCAAAAGTTATATGTTCAAATCATTTGGATGCATGTTATGGTGTATTAAACCTAAAAAGCGTGGGAATAATTGTTAAAAAAAGTTGTTGATTATTGTAGGTGGCCTCGTTAATGTCAGAAATTGGTTCTACTCTGATTAATTTTTTTCGACTAGACTATTTTCTCTTATCACCTTCTATGTGTGAGAACAATTTCTCGTTTCCAAACCACGAGCCCATCTTAACACAAGAACATCTCTTAAGTTCCAAAAGTGGAAGAAATTCAATGAAACCATTTTTCTTGAAATATTGTAAAGATTACAATAAATTAGTTACCTAGTGTAGATTACGGTTTATAATAAACGGTTGAAAAACTAAACTTTCTTTTAATTAAAAGTTATGCTTAAACGTTTTATACATACAATTAGTATAAAATCAATTTACCTTCTATTTAATGTGTTCATAATATAATTAGGTTTAACACACATATATTAGAACACTAGATTACACACATATATGTAAACACTAATAACACACATATAATTAGGTTCATAAACAAGTTTATATTTGAAATAAACATCTTTATTTGCTTATAAGGGTGACACATGTCACCACCATATTCATTCTAATCAAATTTTTCTGCTTCTCTCTCATATTAATTACTGCATTAATTATTAATAGTTTTATTTAGGTTTTACATTAAAAATGTATTTTAATAAACTAAGCAAGAATGCTCTTTATTAATGTTGTTTTAAAGAAACAAATTTTTATAAAAAGGATTTTTTTAAAAACATCAAATTTTTAATATGAAATATTTAAAAATTAGTGGTTTTAAAAAGTAAAAACTTTAAAAATAAAAAGTATTAAAATTGTAAGCTGTAGTAAGGAAATTTTTGAATATGATAAGTTTTAAAACGGTTTGTTTTGAAGATAAATGTTTAATTTGTTTTTTGAAAATATAAAAAAAAAAGTTTAAAAAGTTAATATCATTGTTTATCACTTATAGTGATTACTCATATGTAATTTCAATTGTATTTTATCTTATAATATCATTTTATAATTAATAAAATTTTAATTTATTTAATATTTTATTTATTCAACCCGTGTAATACACGGGTTTACTAAAACTAGTATAATACTAAAAGAGTAACTTGGGGAGACACTTGTCACATTCTTATGCCCCCTAAGTTTATTTTTCTCGCCCCTCTCTCCTCCTAAATAATTACCTAAATTAAAATATTAAATAATTTTAATTATTTTTAAGATTAGAAATATTTTTTAATAAATTAAGA
>BJCN01145926.1:0-15091 GCA_018326445.1 Flaveria brownii
TCACCTTTATCTTCCTCACATTCCGGGCCAATGCCACGGGCTATACCCCACCGTCATGCATAAAGTGGGTACTGGGCCGAAGTCTATAAGTAGACTCCCATACATTGTGCCCAGTGGCCTGACCACAATATCGGGGTAACTTCATTCGGACCAATGCCATGTGCTATACCCCACCGTCATGCATAAAGCGAGTACTGGGCCCAAGTCTATAAGTAGAATCCCATACATTGTGCCCGGTGGCCTGACCACAGTACCGGGGTAAGTGGGAAGATCCCATACGTATGGTCAATCACAAGAATTAGACCCCAGTGTGCATCTTTCCGGGGTAGCTAACCCGCACACAGTTGAGCTAACACCCTTCATTAGGTGTGGACCTCCATACATTGCTTGTAAAACTTTTCTTACATTTGTTCGTTCAATAGTGCATGCATTCATTCTTTCTTTACACTTCTCATATCATTAACATTAACTTCCGCTTTACGTTACATAATACTTCACATTCATCTTATACTCATAATACGTAGGTCGTAGAATAATACATAATAAGGAGCATAAGAAAACATATCACATATAATCATAACATCGTCATACATCATCATAAACATCATGCATCATCCATTCACATACACATACACATACACATACCTAACTGGTCATCATAGAACATGATCGACCCTCCGTGGGACAGCGGGGGTTCGGGGGTGGCAACCCCTAACAGCAAGGTCCTAGGGGCGGCAGCCCCTAGTGGGGTCCAAGGGGCAACGCCCCTGGTTGGGCACTATGCAGGCGCATGGGCACTATGCAGATGTTTGGCCTTCTAGACGCATAGGAACACTTAGGCGCATCGGAAGGTTATGGGCGCATGGGCACTCTTGGGGCGCATGGGCACTATTTGGGCGCATGGCCTAACACTTTGTCAATTCGGGCAATATTCTAGGCGCATGGGCACTATTCAGGCGCATGGGCTTGACTTAGGCGCGTGGACACTTAGGCGGTTGGGCACTATTTAGGCGTTTGGGTTTCTGGGCGGTTGGGAACACTTAGGAAATTTGATCGTTGGGCGCATGGGCCACTGTTTAGTCGCATGGGCAACCAACTTACATCTATTCAACATAAATCAGTCCCAATCCAACATATATCATGATCTACACTTAACACTAACATTCTAAGCATCATATCATGAACATAACTACAAATTTAAACCCAAACTTGCACTCACCCACAGACATATTCATACATACAAATACGGGTGAGAAACCAATTTTTGTAAAAACATCCTTACATGTATTTCCAGCCCAAAATCATTTAAAACATGTTAAAAAAGGGGTCCTAGAAACTCACCCTATGCAAGCTTTGGGTATAACTTCCTTCAAGCCCGTTTGCTATGAGCTCAAACACCTAAAAAGCCACCAAAAACACACAACCGAACATACAAACACGTATAAGCACAAACCCGAGACTGAAAATCAGTCAAGAACACTTCAAAACACCTAAAACATACCTTGAATTCGATCTTCTTCTTGTTCTTCTTCAAAAAACCCGAATTCTCTGCTATTTCTTTCTCTAAAATTGAAAGAAATGAAATGTGCAGACAACATGGGTGGCCATGCCACCTTTTATACAAAATTATTATAAATTTTGTAGTTTTGACATATTTAACCCCTCAACTTGGGATATATTTCATTTTCTCCTTTTATTCTTCTTTATACAACTCTTAAAATATCCGGGTGTTACAAGTACATCTGAGAAAAGCATGTTCTCCTCTGTCTTTGGTAGAAATCAGTCTTCAATTCACTTGGCTTCGGAAGACTTTATCTTTGAAGCTTCGAAAGACTTCATCTTCTGGCTTCGAAATATTTGGTCTTTGGATTTGGAAGATTTTACAATTAGAGCGTTTACTGAGTATAGTGTAAAATCTTCCAAAGCAACTTCTACCTTGTACTAAGTGCATGCATGCAGAAAACCTTTGGTTGCTTTGGTTGCATCAGCCTTTATATTAAAACTTATAATCTTATTTCTTGTATCTCAATAAAGACACTTTTTATCACTCAAAAGCAACTACATTTTTACTACACCTGGCTTTTTATAATCTATCTTTGATTTAAAAGCATTATCAGATTTAAAATATTCATAGCTAAGATATTAAAGTATATGAACCACTTTAATTGAATCTACGTTGTGTTGTCTATATTTTCTAGATTTATCAATAGAAGTAGAAGAGCATAGATGTTTGTTTACCTTAAAAAGAAGATTTTGACATATCAACCATGAATGCATGATTGAACTTTAAATCCAAAGCTTGAACTTGATCAGCCTGATCATATGTTGCATCTTAATGGCCCAACAACACATTAGAAATGGATGAGCTTGCTTTAGTTCCATTGTCAATTTTGTTATCCTTGTTCACTCTTGGATTTGTGCATTCTCAAGAAAAGTGGCCATGTTCATTAGCATGCTTCATATATAGCAACCAACGCATCCTAGAGTTCCTTAGAATTTTTGTATCATTTAAGCCCGTTTGCAATCTTAGTATAGAATGGCATAGTTAAAACCCAAATACTTCACTCAAACGTCTAGGAGTTTGGTAGTGGTACCAATTTTAGTATCAATGCTCAAAGATTCAGTAAGATTCTTGAGCTTACAAGTAGCAACCAATTCTAAACTCGGAATTAACCATTGAAAATTGCAGAAAATTACAAAGTTAATGCAAAGTTTTTGCGCGGGAACCCCTCTTACGCATGACAACTTGAACAAACCATGTGATAACTTGAATATAACCATCTTTTGCAAGATGTTGGACTTCTCTCACGAACAGTTTCTAAAAATAACCGTCTAATGTGACAAATGAATCTTTTTGCGTGAAAACATTAGTATTCGCCTAATTTTGTCTTTTTGTACAAGTTTCTTTTGTTCAATTTTGAGTCAATTTTCCAAGAATTAACACTCCAAATTGTTTAGAAAACATTAATCAAGCTTAGTTGATGTCAATTAAGTTCAAGTTTACACCTAATTATAAGTCTAATTCTTCCAAATTTGATAAAAAAACCATTTGATCTCATTAACAGCCTTACAAAAAACCTTGTAACTGCCCCTATAGGCATACATCATGTTGTTCAGGGCCTTCGTAATCAACCAGACATATTATGCCGCCAAAAAGTGAACAGACGTCAGCTGCAATCAGACAAGCCTACAACCTCATCAAGTCATCCCTTCCAAACTTAAGTAGATCCACAGGGTCGATGATATGATAGTCTTTATCTACACAATGAATCAAAACATAACCCGTCTCCTTCTCATAACTCCACCACATAAGCTTGCTTAGACAAGCTGTTAACTGGTACTTGAGCATGTATAGGGATTTTCATGACATATCTTGGATGCTTTTAAACCCTTATCTTCATTGCTTGTTTGTGTTTGGGTCAATCCAAGTCTGATCTTCAATGACTTCAGATTTTGCAGTTTTGAAGTCCTTGAAGTTGGTTTTACTATGTCTCCATCTCAAATTCCTTATCCGGTTTCCCTTTCCATGCTTACTTGAATTAATAAATGGGACACGACCCATAGCATATAAATCTAAGGCTCTGATTCTTCTAAGTATCGTACGCTCAAGTAAGAATTGGTTCTGAGTGTTCATACCTTGTGAGAGGTTTGGAAGGTCTCAGCGTGTGTATATATGCTGGCTATGGGGGAGTCTTAATAGTAATATTCTCCAACAATCTCTCCTCTTCAACCAAAATATAAGAAAATAAGTTTTTAAGACTATTTCCAACTAAATCAGTGTAATCTACTATCTCCACCAAATCATCAAATGATTCAAAATCATCATCTTCTTCCACAACAATCAACCTTTAGTGGAATGAATAAAACTCTTTATCATATGCCACTTCAGTAGTAGGATCTAATGGAGTGTAATCAATTGTATCGTCTGGACTTGGTCTAGAGACATTATCAGTGCTCAATGATCCATAGGCACAAATAGTTACACCCATATTACCCCCTTCATCATCATCATCATGTTTCTTCTCATCCTTCCCATCTTTATCATCTCCTTCATCACCATCATCATCATCATCATCATCATCACCATCATCTACATCATCCTTCTAATCATCACTAAACCCATAATCAACTAAATCTAAGTTATCATCATAATCAACTAGATTTAGAGTAGGTATAACATGCTCAGGCTCCACAAACGCCTCTCTAGTAAACTATACAGGTTGATCCATAGTAGCCTGAATAGGAACAGTAGATGAAGGCTCATGATCAACATTAGCAATGTCTGTTATCCTTTCTGTATCAGCTGGATCAACAACATGCTCTGTAACATAGATAGGATTATTAGCAGGTTCAGGACCAACAGTCTGTTGTCCACTAGATTCGCCAACTTCCATGGTTTGATGTTGAGTAAATGAAGAATACACATGGGAAGTGAGATCACGTAAGTTTTGCTCCATAATCTGAACGTAGCTAACATGAACTGTTGTTGATCCTCTCAACTCTCGATTCTTATCCTTCTCTTGTATACTTTGATACATATCATCGATGATCTGAGTCATCTCTAACATCTCCTTCTCTAACATGATAACCCTCTACTCTAATGTCACCCTGGTGGGTGAAAATGATGCAGACTCTAGTTGCCATCATGGCTCTGGAGAACTATTAATATAATCAACATGGCCAAACAAATCATCATGAATTTGACCCTCAGTGGTGTGCTCAAAGCCTCAAAATTAGGCATGGATAAAGATGTTACAATTATTGATTTTGTAGCAATCAACGGTGTAGAAGCCTCACTAACTGTGGTAGGAGCAACTGATACTGGAATATCAATACTAGTCGTCATAGTGGTCATTGGAGTTTGATGCTTATACAACACTCCTCGTCCTCTAGCCCTCCCACGTAGATTACCAGAATCATCCTTCTTCCTAACCATTGTCTTCTTTCTCCTCTAAGTAGATGGTGAATCCTCAGGATTAAAATCAACATCCCTTTCTTGAGCATTGCATTTAGTAGGAGTTAATTACACTCTGGGACACTCTTAAAATACATAGGATACATTCACAATCTGGTCACCATGTGTCTCACTACCACTTTTAGTGAGCTAGGTGTTCACTTTATCAAAGTCAGACATGCAAGCACCGTGAGAACTTCCAAGAGCTTTTTGGGCAGTACTAGTAGAAGTACTAGTTGTATTAGCTTAATAAACTTTGTGTGTCTTAGTCTCATATGGTTGTGCCTCTTTTTAAAGCCCTTTAATAAACCTCCCAAGTTTAGAAAAAATAGGTTCCATCCTAAACATTCACCCTTGCGCCTATCATATACGTGAATATTTCTTTCCTCATGGCCATGAGACATAGGTAGATGAGTTAGACACTGTTAACTCAGGATGAGAAGCATTCACTATCATCTGTAAAAATCTAGGGCATATAATAAATTTCTTCCCCGCAATAGCTATCAAATCCTTCTACATCTCCACAAATATAGCCTTGGATATGTTGTATGGTAGATCATCAACGAGTCATACCAGTAGGGATCCGAAGACAACACTGAAACTATCCATACCGGCCTTAAGGTTAATCAAGTAGTTTATCACAACATGAAATACATATTTCCAGAATGGAGGTAAATACTTCTTCTCCATTGAAGGGTATCTATGACTATATCCCATCCTGACCAAACTATCTTTAGCAACATCATCATCTATCTTCACAGGTACATTAGGTTGATCCTCTAATAACAAAACACTATTGACCAGCTTGGCTGCAATCATAATCCACATTCCTTAATTGTAGTTGATATACATGGTTCGCCCCGATAAACTATCTCATTAGTTGATGTAAGCCAGAACTGATCAATGACGTCAGTGTATATAGTAAGACTGGATCTAATAGCATGATGTATATAAGAAGTCTTGAGTCCTTCAATCAGTTATCTCGACAAAGCCTTATCCTCTGGAACATCCCCGAGATAAGCTACCGCATTATTGTTCTTATTGAAAACCATTTCACGAGCCATCTAAAAGAAAATTATGAAGAGAAATGATTAGAAATTGAATCATAATTATTTCAAAATTAGAAAAATTTTGAACTTGAATTTTTTTTGAACTTTTCGCATGTAGAATTCATCGCAAGCGATTAGTTAACTTGTCGCACAAACAAGTAAACTATTAGCATGAGTCAAAGTTTGATAAAAGATCAAACAATCGTGTGATAAGTCAGAGTTATCATGCAAAAAGTTATGTACTTTTTGCATCTGTTTAGCTTTTCTGAATCTATTCGCATGCGACAAGTTTCAAATTGACTCATTTCCAGTTTGTTTAAACCATCAAATCATGTTGATAAGGTATTGATTAAGTCATTGTTAAGGTTTTATATAGTTAATTTCATTCAATTTTAAGTTTATTTGTCCATAAGCATTCGGTTAAAGTTTAATCACTAATAAACCCAATAACCAATACGAATTCTACCTTATCAATCCTTTACCAATCAACTTGCTTTCACAATGGACTATAATAACACGGATAACATCAGTTTGAAACTTAGTAATTTTTGATAAAAATTTGCTGAACTTAAGTGTGAATAGTTGCTTTTCACACAACTGTCCCTTTTATAAGCAAATGACTTCTCACGCGAGAAGTCAATTCTTCGCACAAATGAACCTTGCGCATTTGTTGAACTTCTCCCTTGCGAGAAGTTCAAATTTCATTGAGTTTTGAACTTTTGATTTTAGTTTTTTGATTTTGTTGAGCCAATGATTGATTATTGGTAAAAAAAAAGTTTAACTAAGTGTATTCAATTATTCTGACACCCTTAATTGTTGTAAAATTTTGTAAAATTGAAACAAGTAAATGAAAGTCATATTTAACAAAAAAATCATTTTGAAAAACTAATTATATTAATCATTTAATTATTTTTGATAAATTTCCAAGTACAAGTTCATAATTCTTGTGAAATCGATCATTATAATCATCCAATATTATTATAAATAAGACTGGTTACGCTGATTGCCAATAGATTATGTCCATATTAAACTTAGATTCAATTTTACTTAGACACCTATGTGGTGATATTTATTATGGTTTGATTAAATTATATGAATTCGGTGGATCCTACAATCAACCATCATGCAGAACCCTTATCTAGCTTCAACACATTTTTTAGATTTCAAGTCACCTCAATTTGACTTAAACCTTTTACTTCTGACCAGTTTTTTCAAAAATGATTTTTTCCTGAAGATAATACCTATTTGGAGCAATCTAGCACGAGAAATATTTCTCAGCAAAGAATACTAATAAGATGTAGGACTTATTAACTGACAGTCAAACTTATATTTTGCCCTCACAAGATGTTTAGAACTTACAAGCCAATTCGGACTTATGTGCCCCATCTTTTTATTTTACTCCTGAGTCATAACATATTCTCAAAGAAGAAAATCTTATCATATAGTATATATATCCATGACATATCTTTTGGCTTCTTTTTGCATTTGTTTCATTATATTCATACCAATCAATATCAAATGAGTAAATATTTTGTTTAGATCTTTTATTATAAACCTGATATATGACTTTGTTGGCCGAATATCCAACAAAATAACATTCCTTAGATTTTTCATCAAATTTTAATTATGAATAAGATTTATGTAACAATGTACAACAACATCCTAACAGGATTCATGTTTTATTGTTTATTGATAAAACACGATTTGAACATAACATGCAGTGTTAATAGTTTCAGCCCAAACGAATGTTGGTAATTGAGTTGCTGATAACATTGTTCTGGTAGCTGCAATTAATGTTACATTTCACGTTTCAGGAACTCCATTTTGTTATGGTGTTCCGGCAGAGCTGAATTGTCTAGCTATCCACTTTAAGTCAAAAAATATTTTTAGAGTATGATTGCAAAACTCTGTTCCATTATCACTTCGAATGCATTAGATGGTTTTGTGAGTCTGATTCTTTACAAGGGTCATGAATTTGATCAGCAGATGGGAAGACTCATCCTTTTTTGCTAAAAAGAAGACCCAAGTAAGTCTAGAAAAATCATCAGTAATAACCAAACAATATGCACAACGTCCTAAACTTAAAACACTTACTGGACCAAATAAATCCATGTGTAACAGTTAAAGAATAACATCAATTTTGGTATGAACAACTAGTTTATAAGGGAGTTTATGTTATTTGTCTTTTGAATATGACAGATAATGTTCATTACGTTGAAATTCTCTCAATGGTAAGCTCATAACATGATTCCCTCTAACCAACTTGTTCATATTTCTAAAATTTACATGACTAAGATGACGATGCCATAAAATTGAATCACTTTTTGAGTCTATAGACAATAATCAAGACGCAGTTACAAATGAATGGGAACCATTCATATCAAGTAAGTATGTGCCTTTGTCTCTCGGTGTTCTTAACAAAATCCATTCATCATGAATTACAAATCTAGGTTTTAGAATGAGACAATCGTTATCAGTGAAATTCATTGAATACTTTTTATCACAAATTTGAGAAACACTTAACAAATTATGTTTTAATTCTCCAACAAAATTGACATCTTCAAAGCTTAATACACCATTAGTCATTGTACCTTTCTTTGTAATTTTACCTCCTTTATCTCCAGCAAAGATTACATATCCTTTGTTGTAAGGTTTTATGTTGTTTAACAGAGATATATTGCCCATCATGTGCCTTAAACAACCACTAACAACATGCCAAACACTGTTGATACTGGGCCTTGGTTGTTCTTGCACACATGAATGAATTACTCAAGTTTAGGAACCCAAGCTAGGGTTGAATTGTGTACACCATTTTCATCTACATATGATATAGAGTTCAATATCGTATCTCTTTTATCATTGAAGATATAGTTTTCAACAATATCTGGCTCAGGTTGTGTAGTTTTAATTTTCCATATTTGAATGGGTTTGATCAAATTTGTAACCAATTTCTTGAAAGTGGTTTGAATTGAAGGTAAATTCTCGTCATCCACATGTAAAGATTTCTTGTTTGTATTTTTTTGCAAATCTATGTTTATTTGGACATTTCTATTAGCAGTAAATGAAGAATTTGACTGATTTTTTAAATTTGGCATTTTGAAAGAATTGTTTTAGTATTCCTAGACATATGATTTGGCTTTCCACACACATAACAACACTTATTAGAATACACATTTTGCTCTTGACTTTTATCACAAACATTTGATGATAACTTCCACAGTTACGATATAATCAGGCTTTAGTATTTCTTTGGCATAGAGATTCCTTAATAGTCTCTCGTTTCCCTTTTTCATTATAAATTGTCTAGATGATGTATAGAAATTCGAGGTAAAGTTCCTAATAGAATGATTCACTTTTGAGGCTGATTGGGCCTGAAATGTAGCTTTATCCTTTTGAATTGGTCCTAGATACCTGTTCTACACACATCTTGTTTCACAGAGTTAGCAATAATAGGTGACTTATCTTTAAAGAAACTTGTATTTGTTTCTTTAAAAATATAATCTTTTTTATCAATGTTGCCTTTTAAAACAAATCTGTTCTTGAAATCAATTTTCAACTTAGAAACTGATGTTGTGCCTTGTTTCTTTTCTTTAAAATCTATATTTGATTTTAATATCAGTTATTTATTAGAGAATTTTGGACAACCATGAGTAGAAATAAAAACATCTAAAATTTCATTAATGTTTGATGATGAATTCCATGAAGATTTCTCATTACAACTTTTATTTTTCTTAAAATCTAATTCATCATCACTTTCCCAATCTTCAACCAACCCTTATTTCTTCACGCGTTCTATAAAAGAATTGTCATGATTAAATTTAATTTTAGTTTTTATGCTAGGGTCAACATTCAATGAAACATTGACTAGAGTTTTTAAGTCAAACTTTGGTTGAAAACCTAATCCATAGGTCTCTTCATCAGATGTGGTAATAGATGAAGGTAAACAGGTATAATCATGATTAATAGGTGGTGCCATATTACAATATCCAATACCACTTTTTCCACCATTAATTTTCTGAGTTATTTGAGACATGATTATACCTTCAACCATATTTATGGATAACTCAAATTTTTCAACAGTTAATTTTGCAGATAAAAGTTCACTATTGAGATTATTGATTTCTATGGAAAGCTTATTATTTCGTGTTTTCAAATCTTTTATGTTGCAATCTTTGTCATGCAAAATCAGTTTAGATTGATAAATTGATTTCTTCAATCCATCTATCTTTCCTTTGAAAATTTTCTCATCATTTTATATTTGCGAGCTTAATATTGAAGTTGTTCAACTCCTAGGATCAAGCGTTCGCTATAAACTTTGTATCTATTTACCTTTCCTATACAATCATTTGAACATAGAGAAGTATGTACCTCTTCATTTCATTCTTGCTTCTTTGTCTCTTCAGGTATAACATTTACCATTAATGCCTTTAGATCCTACTTTTCTTCTGATATAGATGCTGGAGTGATCTCAACAGCATTGACAATTTCAACAAAAGCAGTTGCAGGAGTTCCCATAACAATATTCTCTTTCTTCCTTTCTGCTGTTGGAGTTAACTCAATAACTTTTTCTTCATATACTTCCTTTCTCTTCTTAGACTTCTTTGATTGAGATGGAGTAATCACAACAACTTTTACATCAACCACCACTTCACCATTCTCACTGACTTCTTTAGCAACTACTCCTTTCAACAACTCATTAGACACAAACTCATCAAGTATGTTAGTATCATCATTTTTTTCATTGGTTTGGATCTTAGCTAACAAAGAAGTTGACAATTTGATATCAAGAATTTCCATCTAGTCTGACCAATCATATTCATCATTGGTTTGTGACACCAAGGCTTTGTTGTTAGATAAACCAGCTTTATCACCCTTAGTCTCTACCACCACAGTGACCATTTTCTTTCCATTATCATTCTACTTTGATACTACTTTAGTACATTCTCTAGCAAAGTGACCAGGTTTGTCACAGTTGTAAATCTCAAATTTGATTTATGAAACCCAATTTTGCTAGAGTTATTCGAACCAAACATTTTCTGTCCTATTCTTTTTGTAAAAATCTTCCCTCGATGCACAACCATTCCCATCTGATACTTGATATCATTTTCCTCAACATCATCATGATTGACTTGTTGTAAGATATCAACTAAATTGTTAGGGGCATTTAATCTTCTAGCTGTAAATGCTTCATTACTATTTATGAAAGTAGTGAATAGAGCCAAATGCTCTTTAGCTATTTGAATTTTTTGCTTGAAAGGATTGGAGTTAACAACAAATGCTTGTTGTGTTGGCTCAGTGGCTTGAGTATGTATTGAGGATTGTACTCGATGAGAAGCTTGAAATTATGGCATGGATGATTCCTTGAAAATTTGAGAATTGGCTGCTTGTTATTGACACAACTAGGAATAACTGACATAATAATTTGGATTACTGGCCATTTTATCATATAATGCAGATGCTTCAGCTCCCATAATGTTGTAATTTACAGCTCTATACTTGTCATCCATATCATAAGACTTGATGGTTGAGATGAGATCGCTTAGTGACAAAGTGAACAAATTCTTTTGATGGTTGTGCAATTATTATTCCACATGTATTGCAAAGAATTCAACAGCTTCTTGTTTACTAAGATATTTTCCGAGGTAATCCGAGTACTCTTCGTCTTTCTTATCAACTTCACAAAGCTTGACATCTAAGCCTCTAGAATTTCTCCAAGAACATGTTTGAACATATTAAACTCTTTTTTAACATATCTTTGTGGCTTTCTCTAATATCTATATGCCCCATAATCTTCTCCTCCATTGCCTCCCATAAATCTTTTGCCTTTCTGTAATCCTTAAACTTTTGAGTAATATCAGTTGTAAGTGCCATAGTGATAGCAGCATACGCCTTATCATCAAGCTCCAATTTTTTCGTATCTTCCTTATCCAAGAGGTGTTGAAGTTTAGGAACCAGCTCTCCTTTCTCATTGTTATACATAGGAATCTACGGTCCTTGTTCGATTGACCGCATCATCCGGGGTTTGGTGTAAATATCATGATTTTCAAATCTATACACCCAGTCAAGGTAGTCTTCTTCGCTAAGTAGTCTTGGGGGTTTTATGCTGGTTCCAATCTTATTGTAGAGGTTGATGGTGGCAATGATGTGCTTCAGGTTTGCCATTTTTCAGACTTAGAAATTAAACTTCTCAAGAATTCTTTAAACTTCATGTTCTCGCACGAATAGCTCTTGTTCTCACGTGAACTATCAATAAGTTTTCACGTGGCTAGTTTTCAACTAACTTTTGCGAATTATGAAAATTTTCATGTGAGTGGAATCTTCTGTAACAAACTTCTCAACAAACTTTTGCGAAAACCAAACTTCTTGCGTGAGTGCTACTTTTCACGTGTGATTACTAACTTTTCGCCTGATTCATGTCGTCAATTCCGAAGAGTTTCAACTTCAATCTTTCATCAATTTGTTATTTGATTAATTAAGTGTTCAATTAGTGTTTTTGGTTCAATTAAGATCCTAAGTGTCTCTAATTTATTCAATTAAGTTTATTTATCCGTAAAAACAACTTCAAAACTTCTATCAACATAATCACTTTCGACATCTTTAAATATGAAGAAATTCAGTAGAAATCAAGTAGATATTCAAATGACAAACAATTCTAGGTCCACGAACACTTCGTAACACTCACTTCAATCTTCAAATCAATCGATCCAGAGCAACAAGGCACTGATCCCAATTGTAAGGATCAACAATAATGATAAATCAATCTCATAAGTAGAATGTGGAATGTAATCACTAACGGTAAGAAGATTAAGTAGAATCAAATAAACTTGAACATAATAGTAAATAACATTCTTTGCATTGCTCTCTGATTTAAAAGGTGTACAATAAGTGTGAAATCAAGAAATGATAAAAAGCTTAACAATTACATTAAAAAACTAGCTATTTATACTAAACAAAACTAGTTCTCGCGCGAGATGTACTTCTCGCGTGACAACTTGACTTATCGCGTGACTTGATCTTGACTTATCGCGTGACTTGATCTTCTTTAGCTTGATTTAATTTCCCGAGCCTCTAGTTTCAATCCTTACACTCACCTCAAAACGAGTTTTCTTACTTAAATAATCATCAAAATTTAGCTTTGAACTTAACCAAATAAATTATCATGATCGGATACTAATTGTGAATTCCAAGACATTGACTAACTAATCGATCGCGTACCACAAACACAAGATGAATGTAGCACGGATTGGTTAAACATCACATAAGATCAAAAGAACCAATATGTAAATAACTTTTCGCACTTATATTTCAGAGAAGATATTCTTACAAATTTGGAAAATGGTTAGGTGTTTCTAATTTCCAGAAAAAAAAACATCTATATATACTAAGATCTTCATACTCGAGAAATAGTTCTTGCTCGACTTCTTCCATCTTAAATCTTCAAAATCAATTTTGATTTCTTGAGCCTCTTGGTTTGATTCTTTCTTGTGTTTTACATTGTGACACCTGACATTTTCAGCTTACCTTTTGATCGAAGCAAACATTATTTTCTGGTCATATATACATGCATTTAATATTATTTATGTAAACATGTCATTTATTGCACAAACATGCACCAACCTTCATATAACGACCGTAATTCGACGAATTTTCGGATCACACACACCTCTATCCTTGAATGTTGGAGTTTTCAAAAAATTATAATTGGTGTGTAATCATAGATTATATGATTATGCGTTTAAATAATTAACCCAGTTGTGAAAATTACGAATTTTCTAGCAGTTACATGTTTTCACGTATTTTTGGGTTTTAGAGCCTAATATAATATAAAAATTACTTTAAAATAGGCATGTAAGTATAATTATACGTTATTAATGTTCATTTGATATTTTGTAATTATATTTGGTTTAGAAAAATTCCAATCGTCTGTTGTTAAACGATTTTATAAAATGACCGGGGTCTTTCTTCAAAAAAATAATTAAACAAAACGTAACCCCCCAAAAATAATTCCTCATTTTGGTGGTCCCTTTTCTCATCTCTCTCTCTCTCTATCTCTCGCGCGTGCGTGCAACCTACAACCCACACACATTTTAGTTTTGATTCTTGTATTTGGAAGTAACAAACAACGATTCTTGCAACAAAATGTGTTAGCAATCAATCATTACATGATTCAAGAAAGTGTATATGTTTATTTCATATTCTTTGTTCTCCATGGTGAACATGAACCCAAGATATCCAAAACTAGTCATAACTTGAAAGTGATGATTGATTATGCATTAGTATGTAATAATATGATGTTGTACGGATTAGTTTTATGAAATTATGTCATCTAGGTCAAAAACTAGGGGTTTCCTGTAAACAAAACATTCTTTTTGTGCCTTTAAAGAAATTGTGGGAATTTCAAGTAATTAGATTAAATTGATGATTTTAGTATGTTAGTTTATGCTAGTATGTTAGGACCGTGTACGTACGAAGTACTAACGGATTCTGCGTGAAACCAGATCAAATAGCGCAGAATTCTATTTGATTGGCAATCCAATCAGCGAGAACAAATAACCCGGTCGAACAAACGATGTAACAAACGTTAAGAACAGATTGAAAACGATCAGAAATGAACTATGAACTTGGATTTGCGACTTGGGACGCTCTGGACGGCTAGGGTACGAAGTACTATCAAGTGTTCTGTTTTTCCACGAATTATGTGGTATTTATAGGTTATCAGTGTTCATTCGTATGACTGAACCATTAGCATGGTTCAGTCGTGTGACTGAATCATACGATTGACTCATACGCACGACTAAAGGTTCAGTTGTGCGATTGAATCAATCTTATGTCTCAATCATACGACTGATCCAGTCAACTGGTTCAGTCGTGCGACTGGTCCATAAGCACGGTTCATTCATGCGTATGGGCCATAAGTATGGTCCATTAGCATGAATGTCCACATGACTAAGTTAAACACATTTCTAAGTTGTTATTGACTTAGAACTATGTAAAACCAACATCAAACCTATATATTTATTTCATACATGTGAATCACATTCAATATAAATATAACATGACATAATTAATCACATATAAACATCACAAC
>BJCN01145983.1:0-11364 GCA_018326445.1 Flaveria brownii
GATGCTAACAGCTGATGACAACAGCTGAAGGTATCAGCTGTTGTATCTACTGAAGACAGTTGTAGAGCAACGACTGAAGACAAAGACTGAAGACATCAGCTGATGCTAACAGCTGATGACAACAGCTGAAGGCATCAGCTGTTGTATCTACTGAAGTCAGAGTCTGAAGATAAGTGCTGAAGCTTCAGAGTTTGTCACAACAGCTGAAGAGGGCTTCTTCAGTTGTTGTGATGTTCTTTTCTTCATCAGTAGTTTCTTTTCTTTTCAGTAGTTTGTTTTATTCTTCAGTAGTTTAGTTTCCTTTCAGTACTTGTAAACGACTGAAGAGTATGTTCTTCAGTCGTTGTAGTTTCAGTAGCTTTATGTTTTCAGTAGTTGTAAATAAGATGTTTAACACTTAGGAACTTTTTAAGAAGATGTCAGCTGTTGACATCTTTAGTAGTTGTTAAACATCAGTAGTTGTTATAAAACGGTTAGATGTCACTTTCAAATGACATCAGCCTACGTCATTCTTTCCTTTATAAGGAAAGATGACCTACTTGTAATCGTGCCAATTTTGGTCACAAATTGAATGATATATTCCTTTTGGCAGAACTTTCTCTCTCTATAACGAAATCTGTTATCGTCTATATAAACTGTATTCTCGATTGAATTTGTTGCAATTCATTGCTATTCCGCTGCTTATCTGTTCAATTGATCAAACTAAGGGGTTGAGATCCTATCATTCACCCCCAAGCTTGATGACACCACCCTACGATCATCCACCTTCATCCTCTTGTTTTTTAGAGTGAAACAGCCACGACTAAACCGCTTCCCATTCCAGTTATTTCACCACCACTCTTCTTACTCCCCTTCCCCAGGGCACCACCTCCCTGTCATCATATAGTCTTCCTGCCAAATCGACTACCGACCTAAACGTATCTGGCCGGGCGGCAATCAGATGTTTGCGGATATCTGTCGGCAGACCCTGAATGTACCTCTTGAACTTCCTTGATAGCGGAGTCACCTGATCCGGCACCAGCCTTGCCATCTCGTTGAATTTTTTGGTATACTGTTGGTGCGTCATAGTTCCCGCTACCAACTGCATAAACTCCCTCTCAATCTTATCCAACTCCCTGTGAGGACATAACTCCTCAATCACCAGCTTCTTTAGTACTAGCCACCGCATTCTTCCAATGGCCCTGCTACTGTCGGCCTTGACAGTGTTGTCCCACCAGCATAAGGCCGAGTCCACAAACGAGTGGGTAGCAAACTTCACCTTCTAGTCTTCTCGACACTCGCTGATATTCAGAACAACTTCCATTTCCCTCACCCATCGGTGAGCAGCAGCAGTGTCATTCCCATCGAATGTTGGGGGCTTGCATCTTTGAAATGCCCCATAGTTACAGCCTTGTGCAGTTTCTTGCACAACTTCTTCCTCCACCTCCTGACTAGAGACAACCGTCTCAGTCTCCGGTTGTTCTCTTTCTTCTCTCCTATTGGTCCTCCTTTTTTCCTTCCTTTCATCCTCCCTTACAGCCTTAATCACTTCAGTCACCACAGACGGTAAGATCGTCTGCATGACCTGATGCACTTCTTCAACCACCGCCTCTTTCACCGAGGCCCTCAAATTTGCACTCTCATCACCTCCTTCCTGGTATTGGATCTCTGGCACTTCACGTGTCCTTTCAGTAGTCCTAGCCCTACTTCTCATAACACACGATTTAGTACTATGTCAACCATGTCTGCATTGGCGATCTACCTCCAGCCATCTCTAAACACTATAAGATTCAAACACTAACACGGTCATTCAAGGTAATAGCTCGGTTTATATTAAGTATAGTAGGTCCCTAATTATAGTGTCAAGTTGTGATTAGCCACTTACTTTACTCTTCACACCCTAAGCATTTCCTATCCTGAGTACATCAGTATCTAAATCTACGAAGAGCACATAATCAAATAGCACACGCACATAATACCAGTTAATGTTGAGAAAAGAAATACTTGATGGCACGTAGCTACTCTGGTTGACATCCATTTCCTTTAGTCCCATTCTCAGTTCAAGGTTAGGTTTTAAAAATATTTTACCCAATTCACTTAAACTTTAGTTCTGATACCAACTTGTAAGGCCCCGTTCTCGAGACACGTACAGTTGGACAATCATCGCATTATTACATAAGACATGATAAATTTCATAAAATTATGCAGCAGAATTACATTAACAAAAACCATTCATTTCATTGATAATTATTGTTGTTAAGCAATACAACATTGTTCATAAGTTACAAAAAGCATCGATTAGTTGCATTAGAAAACAATAATAATATTATGCGTGAATGGATGCCAGTCTTGCCCCACCAAGTAGCCTCCTCGTGTGCCATCCTCAGCAAACTTACTTGCCTACTGAAAATCCATAAAAGTCAGCTTTGCCGAGTGAGTTCTAGTTTTAAAGTGTTGAAATACTTTATATAGTTTATATATGAGAATACTCTTTTTCAATAAAATACTTTCTTTACTTTTGTACGTGAGCGTTCATCAAACATACAACAAGGTATAATCTCATTCATCATTCATGATCGCACGTATTCATTCGTTTCATACTTATCATTATCTTTCACTATTTCTAGATCATGTCATAACTTTACCCCCATCATTGGGCATACAGCCACCTCATTCCCGGCACACAACCACCTCATTTATGGGGTAAAAAGACATGGATCTCGTTTCAGACTATGGATCAGTCACCAAGACTGATCCCCCTGTGTGTGAACCCTCACAGGTTAGCCAAAATCGCACGCTATATTACAAACAGTTGAGCTGGCAACTCTCAATGACTTGTGAACCTCCTTTTGTTTTGCTTGCAAGACTTTTCATTCATTCATTCTTTATGTTCCATTGTTATTATCATTAATCTTTCACTTTCATTATGATAACACTTTACCTACACGAGCATAAACACACAATGTAAAGTCACATGATAATATATAATATGGAACATAAAAACAAACCATAAACATTCATAAAATGAACAAATATAAGCCTTAAGTCAAACTAGGGTCAAACCCTAAAATTCTGATCTTCCCAAAATTTTAGAAAAATTTTAAGTGTTTCAGGCGCATGAGCCCTGCTTAGGCGCGTCAACACTATGCGGGTGCATGAACTCTTCACTAAGACATTTTCAGCCTACTTTTGGGCACATGAACTTTTCAGGCGCGTGGGCATGTACTTAGGCGCCTGAGGAAAGTTTGGGCGCATGAGCACTATTAGGGCGCATGACCACAACACTTAGGCGTCTGGGAAATATGTCTAGGCGCATGAACTACTGTTCAGGCACATGAGCCTACGTAGTCTTTCTAAGGCAACATTCTTAGGCGCATGAGGTACTGTTTTGGTGCATGAGTCTACACTTAGTATTTTCAGGCTATGTTTTAGGTGCATGTGCACTATTAGGGTTCCTGACCCCAACACTTAGGCTTTTTTAAGGCACAATTCAGGCGCATGGGCCCTGTTGGCGAGATGGCTAACTTTTTTACATGTTTCTAACTTATTTTCTGTCCTAATCACCATCTTAACAAGTTCTTGACTTATATCTATCATTCTAAGCATCAACAACACATGAACAACCATAAAACTTCAACATATATGCACAAATACATACGGTTACATAAGCAATAGTTGTAAAACATTTTAAATATGCATTTTCAGCCCTAAAGAAGTTTAAAAACATATAAAACCGGGGTCTAGAACACACCTTTTGCAACCTTGAAACAACTTCTTCAAATTTAAGCTTTCAAAGAGTTCTAACACCTAAAACAAATCACCACAAACACCAAAACACATAGAACACTTAACAATCGATTTCTAAGGGTGAGACCATAAAGAAAACTAAACTAATTACACAAAGAAACACCTACCTTCAAAACTTTCAGCTTCTTCTTCTTGAAAAAACGAAAGAAAGACTCCTTCTTCTCTTTCTTTCTTCTTTCAGCCAAAAAGAAGATGTGAATGCCTATTATGGGCGGCCATACCCATAATATAATAAAATATTTGACTTTTTTATTTTTTACACTTTAGCCCCTCCTCATTATTCCATTTCCTTTTCTTTCTAGATACGTTTTCTTTTCTTTTGTTTTGACAAAATTTCCGGGCGTTATAACTCAAAAGGCAATTGAAGTTATTTGAGCATTCTTTTGGGGAATGATCAATCAAATGATGAACAGATTCATCCAATTAACTACTGAAATGTCAATTGCTGGTATCAAAAAGCATCTCAAAGATCTAAACGGCAGACTTCTTAATGCTCTTCTATCTTCATGAAAACAGACAGTCACTCTGTTGAAGCATACTGAAAAGTTCCCGATGGCCCTGGATCTTTTGATTGCCAAAATTGAATCGGTTAAAATTGATGAGAGCTCTAGAAACAACGTCCGAGCTGCATCAATGTCTGAGTATAAGTACGTTGCTTCTCCAGCTAACCTAGTGGAGAATGCTTTTTTGGAAAAAGATGATGATTCACCAGAAGATGAGGGTGATTTGTTCGTTAGAGCTTGTTTCTTCACAGATTCTTCTTACTCAAGTGCTCCTGTTTATACACTTCAACCTCAATCTCCTCCTAAAACTCCAACTCCTAAACCTCAAACTGAGACTTCTTCTTGTAACTCTTTTAAAACTAGAAAAGTTAAAGATGTTATTAATATCCTTTTATAGGATGATGAGTCAAAATCTGCTTTTACTGCTTTCATGGCAAGTTTCCATGCTTACCAAGGTAGTCATCTAACCTAGGTATATCTTATTTTGCAGGATTTGTTTGAGATGGATCCTGATGATCTGGAGGAGGTGGACTTGAATTGGCAGATGGTAATGATTACCTATAGAACACAAAAACACACATATGTTAATAGGAATTACAAGTCCAGTGCAAATAAAACTGCTGGCTTTGATAAATCAAAGTCAAGGGTGTTTCAATTGCAACAGTTATGCTCATTCCTCATGGGAATGTAAAGCTCCTAGAAATCAAGGCAGAAATGACAAAAGTGGTTCAACCAGTCAAAGATACCAACAACAGTCATAGAAAACCTTCTAAAAGCCTTATTGAAGTCTTCCTATGCCAGAACTTAAAGATAAATCAAAATCAATTGAAGAGCCAAAGAAAGCTCTTGTTGTAAGCATCAAAGACCGCTATGATTAGAGTGTATATGCTGAACAATTCACAGCTAATCTAACATCGAGTTTAGCCCTTATTACTTAAGTTCAAAATAAAGACTGGTCTGAAGAAAATGATCCTAAGGTGGGTGGTGATTTAGAAAATGATGATGAAGATTATGATTGGAGTGATAAATCTGACACAAAATAGGATTTAGAAGAAATTGCACTCATGGCTCAGTTCGAATAACCAAAGGTTGAGTATCCATCATCTGACTCTTAGACTTCTTCTTCAAGTTATCCTAAAATTCCTGTCAAAGTCAGAGAAAAAATGTGCACCAAAGCATGTTTTGATCAAGTTGAGCATTACAGAATATATTCATTTAAATTTTGTGATAACTTAAACAAGAATAAGTAATGCTTAACAAACTAAAAAATAATCCCAAGTCTCTGATGAAAAGATCTTATCTCTTCAAACCTCATGAAATAAAAAACTGGAAGAACTTGAACTTGTCAAAAACAACTTGAGGAGATGACTAAAAATTTAGAAGAAGAAAAAATGGCTCATGCTCCAATAATGATGGATCTAGCTAAAGTTAAGAGTTCTAAAACTATTGTAGAAAAGTTCGTAAGTGAGAGGAAAGATAAAAACAAAATAGGTCTAGGTTTCACATACGAGCCCATGCTTGAATCTATTTTAAACACTTTACCGTAAATCTTTAACACACATGATCACTTACCTAAAAACAAAAAAAGCCTTTCAAAAGAAGAAAAAGAATTTGCAATCTGGTGTAGAAAGTGATGAAGAGAAGACTAATGTTGAGAAATTTAAAGAACAAGATTCTAAAAAGATTAAAAGTGGTCATTCGGTGAAAGTTAAATCTTATGAATCACAACCAAAGAAGAAGAAAACGTTTGTTCCTAAAGGATCTCATGTGATGAATGAAAAGGAACAAGATCATGAGTATGTTGTTGAAAGCTGTTACCCTGATGACTTTGCTGAAAAAGTCGTTGTAAGAATGACAAACGAAACACAATGAAGAAAAGGAAAGCAAAACAAGATGAAACAATGTCTGAGGATTCATTTCCTTACAGATTTAACAATCCAAACTTCATAAAATGGCAAAAAGAACAAAAAGAGAAAGAAACTACAAAAGAGTCTTCTCCAGATGCAAGTTAATCCCAAAGCAAGAAGAGATCATCAAGATCGAGAAAAAAAAGAAGGAGAAGGAAAAATACTAAAGCTGAATCCTCTCAGAATCACAGTCAAAACAATCGAACTCAAAGAACAAATCAATCTAATCAGTTTAATCAAGTGAAGTTTGTGTTGCGGGTACTTTTGATATGAACATAATTCCAGAAACTAAATCATATTAAAAGAACAAATCTAACTTTGATCTGAAAACAGGATCAGGTCCAAAGTCTTCCGCTGTCAATAAAAGATTTGTATCTATGGAGTCTAGGAATAGTGTTAATGAACAAAGTCAAAACCTAAATTTCAAAAGAACAAACTCTCAAATCAAAAATAGCACATTAACTTTGTAACTTCTAAATCAAAACAAGGATCAAATATGGCTTCCACATCTAAGGTTAATCAACAATTGTTTAAATTTCAACAAAGGTATTGTGAAATATACGACATGTATAATCATAAAACTGGTAAATGTTTCTTTAACAGGAACTGTTACATTTGTGATATGAAAACCAGTCAACGGCTGATTGTTATTTAAACATGTATTGTACCATTTGTGATGAAAGAAATTTTAAAACTGAAGATTGTTACTTTACAAAGAACTCACCGAGGAAAGGAAATTTCAACCCAAGATTTAGAATAAATCTAAATGTTTGTGTTTAAGGTTTAACAAAAAAATCTTCCTTAGGCTTGAGATATTTCTAAAGAATTAATCTTGATTGTGATGATTCTTATGTTGTGCACACAAAGCATTATAAACAAGGAAAATTCATTCCATGATGTGTGACAATGAACAATGGAAAGTTTGGTAAGCAAATTTTTTTTGAAAATGTTCCTATTGGTGGTTTAAATTATCTTGATGATGATCTGGAAAAACGTTACCATAGTTTGTGGATTAAGCAAATCAAAGATAATCAAAATTTTTTTAGAAAATGAATTGATAAACTGAAACAACAAAAGAAACTTGATTTGAATAAGCTTCATTTTAAACAGTTTACCATTGTTGATAAATTTGGCAAGCCCAAGACCATCTCGGCTTGAGTTGATAACTCAACTTAAATCTCTTTGAAATACAGGTACACCTAAGAAGACCTATTAACACGTTTTATGTTAATAGTGGGTGTAGCCAGCATATGACAGGCAACTATGCCTTGCTGTAAGATTTTAAGTTAAAAGATGGTACTCATGTTGCATTCGGAGGTGATGGAGGTGGTAAAATTACAGGCAAAGGAATAGTGTCCAATGGAATCATTAGCTTTGATAAAGTCAACTATTGTGCATAGTTGAACTTTAATTTCTTAAGTGTTTCTTAAATTTGTGACAAATCTAACTCTACTTTATTTGATGATTGTTTTTATTAGATTTTGAAGCTAGGTTTTTAGATAAGCAAAGAATGGGTACTTGTTAAAGTTATACATGATGGAGATGTATAGAAGTTTGATATGTCTCAAGTAGGATGTATGCTAGTACAAAGTGCTAAAATGCTTCTTAAGTGTCATGAAAACTCAAGAACCATGAGATGAACAACACCACCCATGACCTGGAACTAGGTGTGGTAGTCTTTTCTCTTAAGACATGGAGACATTACCTATACGACACTATGTGTGTCATCAATACTGACCATAAGAGTCTTTAGCATGATCTTGATGCGTTGAGTCATAAGTAAAGAGTCAAACCTATGTATTTCAAGGGGTTGGGAATAACGATTCAATTAGGTATCAAAACCTATATCTTTGCTGCTTGAGTTAAGGCAATAAGGGAACTAAACTACAGGATGGAACCTTAAGAAGCTTGGATAAAAAGTTTGTACAAAAGGACAATAGAGGATACACATCTTTAAGAGAATTTGGGCTCTACTTCTAGGAATGTGCGGATATTAGTGTTCGATGGGGCATACAAGTTGAAGTATACTATTCATCCTTGTGCGGATAAGATATACCCTGATGTTAAGGACTTAGTACTGGCCTGGAATGAAAAGAGACATAGCAGTCTACATGATCAAGTGTTTGACTTGTTCAAGTATTAAAAAGGGATGTCAAAGGCCAGCTGGCATGTGGCAATAGCCTGAGATTCTGTTATAGAAGTGGGAAAACATTAATGTAGAATTCATTATGAAGCTACCATGAACTAGTAGTGGGCACGATTCGATTATGGATTGAATAACCAAAACTATTTATTTCCTAGCTATTCGTGAGGATTAAAACATGGAAAAGCTAGAAAGGACTTATATTAGCAAAATTGTGGCTGGACATGGAGTACTTATTCCAATTACATTGATCATGAAAGTTGTTTCATGCAACAATCCTGGAAAATCTTAAAGCAGACACTTGGAACATGTTAGGACATGAGTACGGCTTCTCACCCTTTAGACCAAAGGCATAAGTGAGCATAGTATTAAGACAATGAAGGATATGTTAAGGGCTTGTATCATTGACTTTAGAGGTAGCTGGGATACTCACCTATCATTGATTGAGTTGTCTTATAACAGTAGTTGCCATAGGAACATTATGTGTGCACCATTCGAGGCACTAAACAGATGTAAGTGTCAATCTTTGATATGTTGGATAGGAGTTAAGGAAATCCAGATGACTAGACCTGATATTATTCAAGAGATAAGTACTTAGGGGTTTCTGATCAAGGACAAATTATAAGCAATTTAAGATCATTAGGAATATTACGATGGCAATCAAAGGAAACCTTATTATACGCATATGCTCTAAGTCGTTATTTGACTTAGCAATTAGTTATGATGGGTGATTGGTAAACCATCAAAGTATTACTAGTGTGGTGGGTTAACTACGGTACACCCAAAATATAAACACTAATGATACCTTGAATATGAAGTCAAAGTTGGACCGGGAATTAAATTTTGGTGATGGACCACAACCATACTCTGGAGATATCAATAATAGGTTGTAGACATAAAAGGCTATCTCAAGGGACCTTGTTCTACGTTTTGTTTATAAAGTAGTGCCTAGGAGGGCATTGTTCACATTGGAAAAGGATCAAATTAACACCAAGATTTCTAGGTATGTTTAAGACTACTAAATGGATTGGTTCTATGGATTGTCATATGGAATTACCACAAAAATTGAGTGGCGTGGTGCTTGAAGAGATTCAAGTGGACAATAAGTTTTGATTTATCAAATAACCAATAGAGATCATGAAAAGGAATTAAAGACTTTGTAGCATAGTATGATCCTAGTTGTAAAGGCTATATGCAACTCCAAGTGTATTCCTAAATTTACCTAGAATAGGAGGATCGAATAAGGATTAACTACCATCACATGTTCACAGATGACGTTGTAGATTATGACTCTAACTAAATTTCAAGATGAAATTCTCTAAACTAGGGGATACTGTGAAATCCATCAACAAAGCAGATGCTTTGACTTTGACTTTGACCTTGGATTATTACTTTGACCTAAATATGGACTTTGGCTTGGAAGTTGACTTAAAATTAACTTAGGTCTGTGCTTAGTACTTTAGACACATGTAGACACGTTAAGTAACTGATAATACATTTGGCGCCTATTATCTACTAGCGGACCATAGACATGGTGACAATGAACATTCACTGGATTAGACTTAGCATGATGGTTTAGTGCTTAGAATTGGACTAAGAACTTAAAAAGATGTAAAACTATAAAATTTATGTTGAAAGGCATTAAAAGCCAAGCACCAGTAAACTTGACCAACGTCTAAAAAATAGAATTAGATTGGTCAAAAATAGAATTTAAATCAATATGTACCTATCATAGCTAGTCGTAGATTTGAAAAATAAAAAATCAGGAAGAACACAGAATGAGACGGTGTGGAAGAGTACGGGACAAGCCGAAGGCCCAGGGGGCCACCCTCAAGCCCTATTTGGAGGACAAATAAGACAAAAAGTAGTTTCCCCTTGTTTTCCCTTCATTTAACAAAACTTATTTCTAAAGTTTTCTCTTTAAAGAAAACCCTAGCCGCCACAAACCTTCTCCCTCATTCTTTCTTAATCATCAATTCCGTCCATCTGCATAGATTTTATAAGAGTTATACTTAGAGGCTAATACAACCAAAGTGCTCTCAGCATGCACATGTGTGAAGTACAAGGAAAGTTATTTTAGAATATTTGATACAACTGAATGAAATTGGCTAAGTATCAAATCTTTTGATGTGAAAAGACCATTTCTTCCAAACACAAAGTTGAAGTCTTTTGAAGCTTTAAGACAAAGTCTACCGAAGCTAAGAGACTAATTTCTTCCTAAGACAGAGAAGTAATGCTTCCTTTGACATACTTTTGTATAAAGCTGAACCACTTTTCGCTATCATCTCTTAATACTGGTGAAATGTCCATACAAGTTGGTTTTAGAGTCTGTAACTTTATACCTTTATACTTTTATCATTTTTATAATAGATAAGGATGTAAGCTATGGCATGTCATATTCGCTAGTCAAAAGGCAATCTACTTTTGACTATACATTAATCTTGTTGTCAAGATTAGTGCTCCAGCTGGCCTTCAAAAAGTATGGTCGGCTGTAGGATATAGTATAAAGTATCTCAGGTACCTGTCCTTAGCACTAAGCTTTGAAACATTTGTAAAACACTTAAGAGAAATATACATCATTCTTGAAAACCAATTACTTGTGTTACTATGTTCTTTACTTGTATTCTTAGTTTCACTTTAACCGGTACCCTATTTGATTTGTTAAGTGTTCTAGTCTCTTCAACCTTAGGAAACTGTTGAATTGATCCCCCTTCACTAGTCCTCCAATTGGTATTAGAGCATTTTAGGCTCTTTATTGTACGATGTCACATCTTAAATCCCTTCAGTTTCACAAAACACTTACCAACTCAAATGGCAGCTCTCAGAAAAACTAATATGGAAACCAGTAACATGACAAAATTTCCACTAATCACTCCAAATAATGTTGAAACTTGGTGCCAACATATGGAAGGGTTCATCAAGTCTCAAGACAGTAAGATGTGAAAATCTGTTCATAAAAGACCTCACATCCCAAGCACCTCTTCAGCCACTGCTGGAGGTGAGATTAAAGGGCACTTTCATCACC
>BJCN01145983.1:14108-26993 GCA_018326445.1 Flaveria brownii
TTTCACCCGATGATGAAAAATAGTTTCGCCGGGTGATCTTCATTTGCTGACTACGAGCGAAACTCTTAGTTTCACTCGTAGTTTCACTGGGCACAAACGATACAAAATGCAAAGGAGAAACTAAGTAAACTAACATTTATCGTATTATATTGAGAAACAAAATAAAAACAATAACAATGGTGAGTCCAACCTCTTTTCTATTATATTCCAACTCATTAACAACCCTCACATTGGCACCCGAGCCACCAACACCAAGACCACCAACACCATTACCACTAGCATAACCTCCTGCACCACTTGTGTCTTCTCCTACCCCAGTTGAACTTCCTATTTCTAGAAATGAGTACTTTGATGTATCAATGAGATCATCAAAACCAGCTTGAGTTAACTGATTAGGCAGGCCAGTATTGGCTTTTAGCTCGTTCACTTCCTTGAGTAGCCTCTTGATCAACTCCTATTGATCTATCATCAAACTCTTCATGCTTTTCATCACCTTATCTTTCTCCTTTTCTCTCAGTTCTTGATTTACCAATTTAGTTTTGATCATCCCCAATTTATTTGCCAAAGATGCATTCAGATTTCTAATAACATCTTGGTCTAGCTATGACCTGGCATCTCTTCTTTCCGAATTTTTAGGAAGTGCTTTTTGTTTATGCTTTTTTCTCCTTTCAGTAACATTAGCTGGCTCTCCCTGATCTGCCTTCTTCTTTGTTTATTTCTCCCTTTGCACCCTCAGTTCCTCATCCACTTCATCAATCTCATCTTCCAAATTTTATTCTTTTTTTGGCATACCTTTTCCTTTACTTAATTGCTTCAGCATGTTTTTCTTGATTCTCTTCAGCATTTTTGTTTTCAGTCTCAATCAATCTCCTGATGTAATTTCACCTCTTAACAGGATACATGTTTTCCAAAAAATATGTGATCTTCCTATTAAAGTCATGTCTTACAGCTGAGAAGTCTGCAAATATCCTCGTATTCATCTGAACCAATCTCTTTATCTCTCCATGTCCAACATCCGCAGGAATCTTGGATATAACAACCATTTATCCTTCTTTGTAACGCCCCGTTCCTGAGATCCTAACAGTTGGGCATTTATCGCACATAATATTTAAAACACATTAAGATTCATTTCAATAATAAAAACATTGTAGTGAATTAATTAAAAAAACCATTTCATGTATTAATAATCATTTTGCCAAGCAATACATCGTTGTTAAGGTTACAAAAGAACGTATAACTGCATTACAAGACAAAAATATCAATTCAATATAAGATGGATGCCCGTCTTTGTTTGTCAAGTAACTTCACCCTCGTGCCATCCTTAGCAACGAATTACCCGCCAACTGAAAATGCATAAAAGGCAGCGTTGCTGGGTGAGTTCTAGTTTTATAAATAAAATACCTTTCATTCATTGAAAACATTTTCTTTACTTCATACATGATCATACATCGTACATACATCAAGGTAATATTATTATTATCTTCCACTACCGTGCATATTCATTCAGTCATCATATTCATATCTTTCATTTCGTACATTTTGAACATTTATTCATTATCTTTCACTTTCATCTTGACCAATGTCATATGCTATACCCCCAACATTTGGCATGAAGCTGCTACGGGGCCGAAGTCTATAAATAAACCCCCAACATTGTGTACGAAGC
Source organism: Flaveria brownii (assembly GCA_018326445.1). Classification (NCBI taxonomy): domain Eukaryota; kingdom Viridiplantae; phylum Streptophyta; class Magnoliopsida; order Asterales; family Asteraceae; genus Flaveria; species Flaveria brownii. Next base: position 15,775 of record BJCN01145983.1, read on the forward strand.
TGACTCCAGTATTGAGGCAAGTGACAAGGGTTTAGTTCCGTACATATTGGTCAATCACTAAGACTGACCCTTGTGTGCATCTTCATGGGTTAGCTAAACCACACACAGTTGAGTTCACAACTTCTCAATAAGTTGTGAACTTCCATACATTTGCTTGCAAGATTTTCATTCATTCGTTATGTTCCACTTTTCATTATATTTAATCCTTCACTTCGTTTAAGATAATACTTTTCATACATGATCATAACACACCACATAAAATCATGTAATAATAAGTAATATGGAACATAATTAACTAACCAAAAACATGCATAATACTAGCAAAACATAACCACTAAACATTACAGGTCTAAACCTTTAAATTTCTATTTCCCAAAATTTTAGAAATTTTTCTAAGGCTTTAGGCGCATGAGCACTATCCGGGCACATGGGTACTATACAGGCGCATGGGTATTTGGGCGCATGAGAACACTTAGGCGCATAGGGAAACTTTGGTGCAAGGGAACTATTTAGGCGCATGAGTACACTTAGGTGCGTGAGCAACTCAGGCGCATGGGCTGACTTAGGCGTATGGGCACTATGTTTGGGCGTATGGGACTATGTTAGGCGCATGGGCATGAATTTCTCCTTAAATCTATAGTATGTCAGTCCCAAAAATAAATGTAACATGGTTCTAGACTAATATCTAGCATGCTAACACCTTAATCATTCATGTAAGCCTGCAATAGAACACTACATACATTAACACATATTCATCTGTACATAACAGAGTAAAATATACGGTATTACATACTAAGTTTTATAAAAACTTTGTTACATGCATTTTCAACCCCAAAACAAGTTAAAACATATAAAACCGGGGATCTAGAACTCATCTGTTGCTGCTTTCGAGCAAATATCTTTCAAACCCGAGAGCACAAAAGTCTTAACACCTAAACACACCAAAACACATAACCGAAATACACAAATACATAAGAATAGGTACCGAAGTTGAAAACTCAGCTGAAACAAAAAAACGCATGAAAACACTCACCTTTGCAAATTCATAGCTTCTCTCTCTAGAAACCGATGAAACTTCTACTCTTTCTTTCTTCTTTCTTATTTTGCAGCCGAAAATATGAGTAGAGATGTGATGTATGGACGGCCATGCTTCTTTTAAACATAAAATATTAATGTTTTGTGCTTTTTACACTTTGATCCCCTCTAATTTTTCAACTTTTTTTCTTTTCTTCTTTATTCTTTTCTTTTCTTAGTAATTTTCGGGTGTTACAAGTCCACCCCCTTAAAGAGATTTCGTCCCCAAAACTCATCACTCCCTGAACAGTTGTCGGTAATGCTGTCTCATTTCCTCCTCTGTCTCTCACGTAGACACGGATCCTTTCTTGTGCCTCCACTATACTCGCACCAGTGGAACCACCTTATTCTATAATCCCTTCTCTTTTTGGTTAATGATTGCAACTGGTTGCTCTACAGTGTTGAGCCATTCATCCACTTCAATGTCTTCCAGTTTTATAATCATATATTCCTCAGCTAAGCATTTTCTCAAATGAGATGCATGGAATGTTGGATGAATCCCACTTAACTCATCGAGTAGCTCTAACCTATAGGCCAGTGATCATACGTCAATAATCCAATGTTAAATTGACCTAAATGTGTGAATTTATAGTATGCCTATTATGGAATGGTTTCAAGTTACATATGCATTGATTTATAGGGTTGTGGAACTGAAAGAAGGTTATTTTGGGTTAGAAGAATCCATGGAAGAAACTATAAGGGTTGAAGAAGTAAATAAACGAAGTTACAAAAATGGCCCAGAAACCATAAACCGATGTATCATACGCTGGGTAGGGGCGTATGATATGCCGGTAGGCGTATGGTCGGCGTATGGGTCGGCGTATGTGGAAACTTTTAAAGAAGGTGGGCGTATAATACGCCCAGGGTCGGCGTATCATATGCCGGTGGTCAACAAACTTCCTATTTTCATGGGATTTCAAGATATTTAAAGAGACTTAATCCTAATTCGAAAATTCTTCTCTTCCAACGCAATTTTGGACGATTCTAACATGATTTATGGTGATTCTAACATGATTTATGGTGATTCAAAGCCTTCACATTCATCCTAAAACATCTACAACCATTATCAAATCAAGATTGAAGATCCAATGAAGATGATGAGTGGCTATTTTGTTCATGATTGCTTTCGGGTGGATAGTACTTGCTGAGGGATATGGTTAGTCATGTTTAGGGTTTGTTTATTTTGAACACTTTGTTTTTAAATGTAATTGAAGTTTTGATTGAGTTAAATAATCCATTTATAAAGAAAGTTATTTGCTTTCTCATCAGTTGTGGATTTCCTTGCATCGTGAGCTTATTGAGACAAGTAGATAACTTGATATAGCTGAATTGGCAACTTTGTGAATGAACGAGTCTTAAAAGATTGTTCCTTGGTTCACTTCAATCAAAAGTTAAAATCTTGAGTCATGTTATGCAACCCTAAAATACATTTGATAAGCCATTGACCTTGCAGAACTTGAAGCCCAAAAGTGATTGTTTCTTAAAATTTAATCAAATTCGTTTTAAAGTTTCTTGCTTTATGTACATGTGAAGAGTAATTCATTCAAAGTTTTAATCTTGAGTTTAAATTTTTTGTTTTTACGTTAATTAAGTTACAATCGTTAAACACTTTCCACATATACCCTAAGGAGACGACCTTACTTATCCTTGCGCAATAAAGGTAGCTAAGACCGGTTGTTTAACTTATTTTTGATCGAGTCTCGACAATCAGATTAGCTAGGTCTCCTACTTGAGCAATGATTCTGAAAGGTCCTATATACCTCGGACTCAGCTTACCCCGCTTCCTAAACTGAATGATACCTTTCCAAGGCGAAACCTTCAGCTGTAAGGCCCCGTTCCCAAGCATCTCACAGTTGGTCATTCATTGCATCATAGACACATATTAATATACATTTCATTAAATAAACAACGGAATCACATTAGCAAAAGCCATTCTCTATTATTAAAAGATACTGTTGTTAAGTAATACAATAATGTTCAAGTTACCAAAAGACTATTTAATTGCTTTACAAAACAACAATATCATATCCTCGGAATGGATGTCAGTCTTTTCCCTACCGAGTAGCTTCACCCTCGTGCCATCCTCAGCAACAATTACCTGCCAACTGAAAATGTATAAAAGTCAGCGTTGCTGAGTGAGTTCTAGTTTAAAAGTATTAAAATATCTTGTGTAATGTGTATATATGAAAATACTCTTTTTATCAAAATACATCTCTTACTCTTGTACGTGAGCACGCATTAACTATACAACAAGATAATGCTTTCTTTCTTTACTGTATGCCTTGTTCATTTTGAACTCTTTTAAATTTATCTTTCACTGTCTATGTGGACCAATGAGCAATACCCTAAACTATATGCATGGGGAAACTGGTGCTGGGCCTCTCTGGTCTATGCTCTGATCACTGTACATAAGGCTGGCCTAGTCACCTAGGGTATGCTACAAAGGTCTGCCAATCTCAATTGATTGGCCCCGTGAGCACTATCAGGGTAGCTAACCCGCATCACAGTTGAGCTAACGACAACATGGTCATGCACCTCCTATATGCTTGCAAGACTTGTTAACTTTTTAGTTAAGTTCCTCTTTTCTTTATTATTTCTCTTTCACTATGTTAAGGATAATACTTGCATTTATGATCATAAACACACCACATAAGTCACACATTAAAAATTACTATGACCATAAGAACAACATAATAATAATGTAAATATAATAGCAATTAAAAACCCTAAGTCAACCTTAGGTCAAACTCTAATGATTCTATTTTACTCAGAATTTCATAAAATAATCCAAGTGTTCTAGACGCATGTTTTACATGTTTTAAACACTTTTAGGGCTGAAACACATCACCAAAACACAAGTAACACTTAGAAATCGGTTATCTAAGATATAGAACCTCTAAGAACATAACCAATTAGCACAAAATACTTACCTTCGAACTTTTTCTTCTTCCTCTCTAGAACCCGAAGCTTTCGGCTCTTTCTCTCTCTATAATGTGAATGAAAAGGTGAAAAGTAACAGGCATGGGCGGCCGTGTTACTTTATCCACCAACTTCTCAAAGTTTTGTCCTTTTGGACACTTTTAACCCCTCTACTTGGGTTAAATTACATTTTCTTCTTTTTATTCTCCTCTTACAATCTTTTTAAAATGTCTGGTTTTACATCAACATAACTTTATCACCTACCTCGAATTCAATCGATCAACGTCTTTTGTCAACATACGACTTTTGTCTATCTTTTGCTGCCTTCATAAAGGCTTTGATTTTATCCAGCTTTTTAGTTGTAGCTTCGATCACTTCAATGCTTCCTAACTCCTTCTGTCCAATGTCACCCCAACATACGGGCGTTCTAAACTTCCTACTGTATAGCATCTCGTATGGTGGCATGCCAACACTAGCATGATAACTATTGTTACATGAGAATTCAAATAATGGTAAGTGTTCGTCCCAACTTCCTTCAAAATCATTGATGCATGCCCGAAGCATATCTTCTAGCGTCTGGATGGTCCTTTCTGACTGACCTTCTGTCTGAGGATGGTAAGCCGTATTGATATGTACCCTTGTTCCCATCGTATCATGAAATCTCTTCCATAAGTTGGACGTAAACCGACTGTCGCGGTCAGACACAATAGACACCGGTACACGATGACATGTTACAATCTACTTGATAAACAGATCCACCAACAACACAGATGAATACGTTTCACGGATCAGTAGAAAGTGAGCACTCTTCGTCAAATGGTCAACTATCGTAACCTCTTGCCGTACGTAGCAACTTTGTAATGAAGTCCATGGTGATGTGCTTCCATTTCCACTCAGGTATATCCAATGGTTGGATCTTCCTGTATGGCTTCTGCTGCTTTGCCTTCACTTGCAAACAAGTAAGGCACTTACTCATGTACTCAGCTACATCGCGCTTCATTCCCGGCCACCAATAATCTTTCTTCATATCATGGTACATCTTTGTGGCACTAGGATGAATTGAGTATCGAGTCTTATAAGCTTCATCCATAATTCTTCCCCCTAGATATCCGTAATAAGGGATCCACATCCGCCCGAAGTGGGTTTTAACTCCGTGAGTGTTTTCACCCAACTCCATGACTAGGCCTCTCATCCATTCTGAGTTAAGGTGATCTTCTTTCAACGTCTCATCTTGGAATCCCTTGACCTATGTTATTACATAAGAGTTCATAACTAACTAATAAGCCTTGACCTGGATCAGTTCGGGTCTCTCCTTTCGGCTAAGGGCATCGGCCAGTACGTTGGCATTGCCTGGATGATAATGGATCTCACAGTCATAATACTTGATGAGCTTCAATTATCTCTTTTGTCTCATGTTCAAATCCTTCTGCTCAAAGAAGTACTTCAAGCTCTTGTGGTCGGTGAAGATGGTGCACTTTGTCCCGTATAAGTAGTTCGTCGAAATGTTCAATGTGATGACCGCAGTTGCTAGCTCCAAATCGTGGGTAAGGTAGTTATCCTTGTGGATCGTTAATTGTTATTATGCATAGGCTATAACCTTCCCTCGTTGCATTAACATATAACCTAGTCCTAAATAGGAAGCATCCGAATAGACCACCAAGTCTTCGTTTCCTTCAGGTAACGTCAAGACAGGAGAACTTCACATCTTCGCAGGTCAACTTAGTTAATGAAGAAGCTATCTTGGAAAAGTATTGGATGATTCTCCTGTAATAACCCGCCAAACCCAAGAAAACACGGATCTCAGATGGCATCTTTGGAGATTTCCATTGCATCACTGCTTCCACTTTAGTTGGGTCCACCATGGTCTCTTTAGGATTAACAACATGACCCAAAAACTGAACCTCCTACAACCAGAATGCACATTTGGAGAACTTGGCATACTGCCTCTCCCTTCTAAGTGTCTCTAGTACCTCCCGAATATGACTGACATGCTCCTCCTCATTATTCGAATAACTCAGGATATTATCAATGAACACAATCACTGATTTATCCAACATCGACGGATACACCTGATTCATTAAGTCCATAAAGGCAGCTGGCGTGTTGGTCAAACCAAAGGACATCATGACAAATTCATAGTGTCCATAACGTATGGGAAAAGCTGTTTTTGGAATGTCCTGCTCGTTCACCTTCAACTGATGGTAAGTAGACTGAGATCTATCCTCGAGAACCAACTGGCACCCTAGAGCTGATCAAACAAGTCATCAATCCTTGGTAATGGACATCGATTCTTCGCCGTCAGCTTGTTCATCTCATGATAGTCAATGCACATTGTCATACTACCGTCCTTTTTCTTTACAATTAAGACCGGAGCACCCTATGGAGACATACTTAGTCAAATGAACCCCTTATGTAATAGTTCTTGCAACTGAGTCATCAGTTTCTTCATTTCAGACAGAGCTAGATGATATCCTGCCTTGACAACAACTTGACCACAAGGTATTTGATCAATCTGGAACTTAATCTCACGGTCAGGTGGCACACCAGATAGGTCCTCCGGGAACAAGTCTGGGAAGTCGCACACAACCCATACGTCAGACAATTATGGTACTGATGCATCCATACCCTTCATGTAAGGAAAATAGGCACTACATCCACGTTTCATACACTTCTCTGCCACCACCATCGAAATCACCTTCGGAACCAGAGTAACTCGATCACATAGATCGTCACGAGCTCCCATCGGGCACGGTCAATCGAATTATTTTCTTACGACACATGATATTTGCCTCGTAGGCTGCTATCCAATCCATCCCTAAGACTACATCTAGGGTCATCACAAACAGTCTCACAGGAAACCTATTGCCTTCTAATTCTATGTCATAACCTTCTATCAGATCAGAAATACTAGTAGACTTACCAATGGTAGTTTCTACATCAAAGAACTCATCAATACTCCTACTTTTAATAGGCAACTTAGCATGGAAAGCAGTAGAAATAAAACTCCTACTAGCACCAGAATCAAATAATACATAGGCATAAGTTTGGTTTACTAGAAACGTACCTGACATGACCTCGGGGTCCACCCAGGCCTCCTCCCGGGTCATCGTAAATACTCTAGGCCTCGCCCTGTGTCCTTCATTCCCGATCCCCTTCTTCACTCTAGAACTTTCAGCCCTCGGCTTCTTGCACTCCCTACTCAAGTGCCCCTCTTCACCATAATTGTAACATCTCACCCCTCGAAAATCCTTCACCCTATTGCCCTCCTTCCCGCATTTAAAGTAAAGATTTGATCCCCACTTGCAATCTCCCGCATGCTACTTCCCGCACTTCATGCACACTTTCTCTCTCCCTATTAATGCCTTTCGAACATTAGTCCTCATCTTCTTACCGACAGTCATAACACCACCACTGTCAAACCGCTTCCCATTCCCATTGGTCCACTTCTTCTTCGCCTCTACCATGACCAACGCCTCTTGCTCATCATACAGCCTCCCTACTAGATTTACCACCGACCTGAACGTACTTGGCTGGGCGATGATCAGATGTGTATGAATATCCACCGGCAGACCCTGAATGTATCTCTTGATCTTTCGTGACACTAACATCACCTGATCTGGCACCAGCCTTGCCATCTTATTAAATTTCATCGTATACTGCTAGTGTGTCATGGTTCCCGCCTCCAACTACAGGAACTCCCTCTTAATCTTATCCAACTCCCTATGAGGACAAAACTCCTCAATCACTAGCTTTTTCAGTTCTGACCACCTTATCCTACCAATGACCCTGCTACCCTCAGCCTGGACAATGTTGTCCCACCAGCATAAGGCCGAATCCATAAATGAATAGGTAGCGAACTTCACCTTCTGATCTTCTCGACACTCACTGATATCACGTTCCACCTCCATGTCCCTCACCTATTGGTGAATAGCATCAACATTGCCATTCACATAAAACATCATGGGATTTGCATCTTTCAAATGCCCCATAGTGACAATCTCATGCAGTTTCCTGCATAACCTCCTCCTCTTCATCATTACTCGAGGCAACAGTCTCAACCTCTGGTTGCTCGCTTTCTCCTCTCTCGATGGTCTTCCTCTTTTCCCTTTTCTCCTTCTTTTCATCCTCCCTCACAGCCCTAATCACTTCAGTCACCACAGATGGCAGAATCATCTGCATGACTTGATGAACCTTCTCAACTATAGCCTCCTTCACCGAAGCCCTTAGATTGGCACTCTCATATCCGCCTTCCTTGTGATGGATCTTGGGCTCTTCAGTTGTCGTTTCATCAGCTCTAGCCCTGTACCTTGTGACATGCGGTCCAGCGCCACGTCCACCGCTACTCCACCTCGTGAGGCCTTTGATGATCTACCACCGGCCATCTCTAATCACTATAAGATTGAAGCACCAATACGATCAGTCAAGGTAATAAATCAGATAATATCAAGTATAGTAAGTCCCTAATTACAATGGCCAGTTGTGATTAGCCACTTACTTTACTCATCATTCCCCAAGCATTTCCTATCCTGATTACATCGGTATTCAAATCTACTAAGAGTACATAAATCAGATAACACACGCATATAATGCCAGTTAGTGTTAAGAAAATTACCTAATGACACGTAGCTACTTGGGTTAACATCCTTTCTCTTCTCGTGTCCCATTCTCAGTTTAAGTTTTAGGTTTTGAAAATAAGTTACCCAATTCTCTTAAACTTTAGCTCTAATACCAACTTGTAAGGCCCTGTTCCCAGGACGCTTACAGTTGGACATTCATCGCATATAATATTTAAAACAAATTAAGATTCATTTCAATAATAAAAACATTGCAGCATATTAATTTAACAAAAACTATTTCATGTATTAATAATCATTTTTGCCAAGTAATACATCATTGTTAAGGTTATAAAAGAACTTATAATTGCATTACAAGACAACAATATCATTTCTGTATAGGATGGATGCTAGTCTTTGTTTGTCAAGTAGCTTCACCCTCGTGCCATCCTCAACAACAAATTACCTGCCAACTGAAAATGCATAAAAGTTAGCGTTGTTGAGTGAGTTCTAATTTTATAAATAAAATACCTTTCAATCATTGAAAACATTTTCTTTACTTCATACATGATCATACATCGTACATACATCAAGGTAATATTATAATTATCTTCCATTACTATACATATTCGTTCAGCCATCGTATTCATATATTTCATTTCGTACATTTTGAACTTTTATTCATTATCTTTCACTTTCATCTAGACCAATATCATATGCTATACCCCCAGTATTGTGCACGAAGCAGGTACTGGACCGAAGTCTATAAATAAACCCCTAACATTATGCACGAAGATGACTCCAGTACCGGGGCAAGCGACAAGGGTCCCGTTTTGTACATATTCGTCAATCACTAAGACTGACCCCTATGTGCATCCTCATAGGTTAGCTAAACTTCACATAGTTGAGCTAACAACTTCTTAATAAGTTATGAACCTCCATACATTTGATTGCAAGACTTTTCATTCATTCGTTATGTTCCACTTTTTGTTATCTTTAATCCTTCACTTCATTTAAGACAATACTTTTCATACATGATCATAACATACCACATAAAATCATGTAATAATAAGTAATATGGAACATAGTTAACTAACCACAAACATGCATAGTACTAGCAAATCACATCCACTAAACATTCCAGGTCTTAATCTTTAAATTTCTATTTCCTAAAATTTCATAAATTTTTCTAAGGCTTTAGGCGCATGATCACTATACTGACGCATTGGTACTATGCAGGCGCATGGGTACTTGGGTGCATGGGAACACTTAGGCGCATGAGAAAACTTTGGCACATGGGTACTATTTAGGTGCATGATAACTATGCGGTTGCATGAACACTATGCGGGAGCATGGGCAGTTGGGCACACATGATCAACTCAGGCGCATGGGCTGACTTAGGCCCTATGGGATGACTTAGGCGTATCAGTACTATGTTTGGGTGCATCGGACTATGTTAGGCGCATGGGCATGAATTTATCCTTAAATTTACACTATAGCAGTCCTAAAAATAAATCTAACATGATTCTAGACTATTATCTAGCATGCTAACATCTTAATAATTCATGTAGGGCCTGTAGCACAACAATTCATACATTAACACACATTCATCCATACATAACAGAGTAAAACATACAATATTCAATACTAAGTTTTATAAAAAGTTTGTTACATACATTTTCAGTCCTAAACAAGTTAAAACATATAAAACTAGGGATCTAGAATTCACCAGTTACTGCTTTCGAGCAAATCTCTATCAAACCCGAGAACACAAAAGTCCTAACACCTTAACACACCAAATCACACAACCGAACATACACAAACACATAAGAATCGGTCTCGAAGCTGAAAACTCAGCTAAAACAAAACAAAAAATGCATGAAAACATCACCTTTGCAAACTCACAGCTTCTCTCTCTAGAAACCGATGAAACTTCTGCTCTATTTTTTTCTTCTTTCTTCTTTTACAGCCGCAAATATGAGTAGAGAGGTGATGTATGGGCGGCCATGCTTCTTTTAAACATAAAATATTAAAGTTTTGTTCTTTTTACACTTTGGCCCCTCCACTTATGCAACTTTTTTTCCTTTCTCCTTTATTCTTTTCTTTTCTTAGTAAATTTTCGGGTGTTACGTTCTTTAATGCCATTGTGTTTTTGGACATGCAATCAAATATTAGTTTGCCAATGTTGTTCTTCCGTCCTCTGCAAAACATAATCACAACCCTAGTCCAATCCAAGTTTAACCCATCAGACCCTCATTTTCTATGGTCCAAGCACATGATAAACATTTTTGCTATATATCTCCATTCCTTAGATAGAAAGGACTTCTTGATCTCTTTTCTGGTGCCAAAAGGAGGTCCATCATAACCGATGATCCTGAATGCACCTAACAATTATGCCTCAGATAGCACAACCTCATCTCTATAGTGATTTTCTAGTCTCAACACCCTGGCTATAATCTCAATAGTAATGGCTACGTCGTTGCCATGGACTCTAGCTACAATTAGATATGGATTAGACCTGAGGTCATACTTAGCAGTTCTCCAAAAGTCTATGACATGAAGATCATAGATAGTTGGCATATGAGGTATGCCATAGAATATAGGGAAATGCTTCAGCCATTTGTTGTAGTCTCTAAAACCAGCATCCTTTGGATTGCCATCATCCAGTAATGC
>BJCN01145998.1:0-15724 GCA_018326445.1 Flaveria brownii
CTATCATAGTCTATTAATTCAAAGAAATTCCAACATACACAAAGTTCACATATGAAAATGAATGATTAATCTTTCACACCCCGACCGACGGCGGAATCATCGGAGCGGACGAGGGAATGATTGATTGTTCATAACACATGGTTGTCTAATAGTGGAAATAATATTAAAATCAGATTACAGGATAATATAAGTTTAATAAATACAAATACAACAATCGAAACCATAAATAATAATTGTCTTTTATTTTAACTAAGTCCATGTCTTAAATAAGCACGTAGCAGTCCACTATCTTGCTTAACCTGAAATCATGTGAAAAGTAACGAGTCAACTAAAATTTAGCCGGTGAGTAAACACAGTTTTAAATATACATATAGATTGATTGATTTATTGAGAATAATCCAATTCATAAGGTAACGTTAAGACTTATTTTGCAATAGTAAAACATATAGATAAACGACACAATAATAACCCCTTGACTTGTCACTTGCATATAATATAGACTTGCACACAAACACCATAGATTGACTAAATTGTCTCTGGCACAATCACCACTCGACTATTCATACGGGGTGGGTTATCCAAACCAGTAGATCTACATTGATACCGGGATTGATTGATTGAATTAGGGTTTTACTGTCGTCCAGTTTATCATAGTATGTTCACATAGTTGCAAGTAATAACATAACATGTCTTGAATTGAATTGAGAATGAAATAACAATAGAATATCATGATTGAATATATTGTATCACATGATTACCCCAAATAAGAAATGATATAAAAAGGGGATATGAATACTCACTTGATTGATGAGATTAGAATTTCGACGTGATAGATTAGGCGCCAACGATTTCCTTATGATTAACCTAAGGAACGGTGCCTCGAATTAGAATAATAGTGATTTGAGAATTGGGAATGTATTAGGATTTCTATTGGGTTTTGAATGGTAGTTTAAATAAACTAATTTTATTTAGTTTGAATGTCTTGAATTATAATAAATAAATTCATTTCAAGTAATTATATAGAAATAAATCTACCAATACACTTGACCATTTGATTGATTGTTAAAATGCAGAAGGAATAAATAATTAATTTTATTAATTAATTATATGATAATTAATTAAATTTTAATTATTTAAGTGACTAAAAGAGATAAAAATGATTTATATATAAAACTTTTATGTTTGATTGAGATAATCGTGATTTAAATAATATTACATAAATATTATTTAATCCAATAATTATTTAGTGATTTCAACCATTATTTAAAGTCTATTTTTTTATAAAAATTTAAACTAGTTATGTTATTTATTTAAAACAATTAATAAAATAAATAAATAAAATGTCAAGATAAATTTCAGAAAAAAAATTAGGTGGTCTTAAAAATATTTAATGTTTGTAAAAACATTTTTATAAAATCGAGCAGATAGATGTTCTTAATTACCTGAATTGATGTAATTTTAATGGAGAATGAGTACAGGAACAGATCGCGACCATGTATCACTGGCTTGATACCCAAAAGGTGATGATAATCAAATTAAACTTGTGGGTTTTTTTAGAGAACCACCACGAATCGAAGCCCTCACTTAATTTCAGGTTTGGAAGTCCCGAAGGTGGTGTTCGACCAAGTTGCAGGTCGACGATGAAGATGATGATCGATGGTCGTGTGAGGTTGTGTTCGAGTGAAATTGGAGTTAGGAATGGATTTTGGACGATTATTTATGCTGATTCAATTTGATTATTTTTTTATAGTGGAGGATTAGGTGGGGATATTTGGCCAAAAAATGGGGAAAAGTCGAGAGGGGAAGATGGGGTGGGGTTGGGATGTTTTTAAATTTACACAATTGGTCCATGTGGTTTATGTTTCTTTTAATTTTATGTATAAACTTAATTTTTAAGTTTTAAAAATTACCAATTAACCCCTGGATATTATTATTGTTATTATTTTCTTATTATTATTATTATTATTATTATTATTATTATTATTATTATTATTACTAATATTATTATTATTACTAATATTATTATTATTATTATTGGTATTGTAATTATCAATATATTTGATTTTAATTGTTTACAAAGATTAATATTTTTAAATAAATAAAAAAAAAAACGTGATGTTACAGCTACCCCTCCCAACCATGTAGATCCGCCCTTGATTTGGGGCATATTTGAGAAATGACATATGCCATTGTTGTTGAGAAGGGAGAGGGTAGAGATGCATTTTTAGCAAAAGTTGCTTAAAACATATTATGTGAGAAGAAAATGATAAATGTAAAAAGAAAAGATCCATTTTTTGTTGTTATGAAGACAGTAAGAATATATATTTATATGTGATGTTTTTAAGCTCTTCATTAAGACGTGAATAATCTTCACACCTTACTATTTAAATGAGACTTATTGAGTATGTTTGCTTGTTGAGTTAAATTGTGATGAACTAATCGCGTTACATATTGTTCCATTATGTTCGCACCACACCATCAAAATACACCTAACAGAGTAACAACGTAACTTATCACCCTTTAAACTGGAGGGTGGTGGTTTATAAACAAAAGAAAAGTACGATGGTTAAAAGTGAAAAACTATTGAAATTTTGGACCATAACAGTTAAAGTTAATATCATAAGGGCTGTAGATGAACACTTTACCGCTTTATGATCCACAGAAGCTTCTGGAGAACAACTATCGCAAATAAAGTCGCATTCAATATTATTGCCTGAGGTCAATCAATCTATCGATTAACGGCGAATTAGGGCACCGATATTCGTTGATCGCTATCGTTTAAGGTATTATTTTGATCATCTAACGCTAAATTTTTAGGATTGAATGTTGTTTCAATTGTTCGAATTGTGAAGTCTGTTTGTTGCAATGATTTTCATTTCGTAATCGGTTAGATCTTACCACATGTGTATTGATTCGAATACATTTGTTCGTATTCTCTTTGTTGTTTTATCATATCGATGCAGATTCGTTTGTTAAATCACGATTCCTTGCAAAGTCATGATCGATTGCTTTTTTAATCTGTTTATCTATCGATACCTTTGTTGTTCATTGCTGTTTGATACATGCTTCAAATTGCGGATCTAATTATCGTTTTCTATGCTGCGTCTTTTGTTAGATCTGGTTTTTAATTATTGTTTGTTTTTGTTATGACGTTGAACCTGATTCTAGTATTATTGATTGGGTTGTATTTGTCATCATTTTTTTAGACTAACATGAACACGTGATTTGCTGTTGTTATGATGTAGCTGATTATGGTCGTATTTAATCCACAAGTCATATGATGTTGATTTAACATGCAGGTTTGAAAATGAGAGGCAGAAGTTACAGCTACAGCCCATCACCACCAAGATACCGAAGCAGACACTATCGAAGTCCTAGCCCTAGGGCTCGTTATGGTGGTCGTGCTAGAGACCTTCCTACTAGCCTTTTGGTTCGCAACCTTGGCCGTGGTTGCAGGTTTGTTCTGAATATTGCACTTCTGCTCATAAACAGTAAACTTGTTTTAAGACACCCTAATTTTGATGTATTCGTGACTTCTTCTGGTTGTGTTTTCATGGCATATATGAAAGATTAATATTGTTTTTATAACAAGTTAACGAGATGTTTATCAAATTTATATATTTCTCGTAGTTTTGAATTTTGATGTTTCATCATGTTCCATCCATACCCCAAATGTAGTTAATTTAAAATTTATGAAATAAGCTGTGTGCATCATGTAATTTAGAGAAAAAATTTTGGTGTTTGGTGGATGTGGGTTTGGCAATATTCCTTCATGTTATAATCTATTGATCAGTTTTTTGGTTGACGTGGAGCTCAAATGTGTTTTCATGCGGAAAAGATTAGCCTTTTGATTTTAGATATTGAACTTATAAGTTTTCCCTAATTCATACCTGAGATGATTTTAGTTTTTAGCTCTGAAAAGTTTCTACTATAACTATTTACCCCACTTCTGTTTATTACAAAATAAATCGATTTTCTATGTTCTATCTGGCGTCTACATCCGATGCAACCATTGTTGCAAATCTTACATAAGCACTACACATTACATAGTCAATGTTGAAAGTGGGAAAGAAGAATTATCCTTCTGCTTTCTTTTCCTTACTCTATTCTACACACGTGGTAAATAATATAAACTGTTAACTGAAATGTTTCAATCACAAATTTGTTTATTTACAGGGCAGAAGATCTTCGTGGACCATTTGGAGAGTTTGGCCCCCTGAAGGATGTTTACTTACCCTGTGACTATTATACCGGGTGAGCTAATGACCTTAGCTGTCTAAAACATGTTACCTGTTTTCTTTTATCTAAAGCTAACGATTAACCCAATCATCAAACAATTAAAACGGGCATTTCATTCATTCAACTCTATGGTGGTGGCCTATTACATTATAAACTCTTGTGGGCATTAGTTTGTTTATTGGAAGTGTTGAAGACATGAAGTAAACAAGACTTCTGTCGAGGTGATTTTATTTACATGAAGATTGAAGTTGTTTATGTTACATAATGAAGAAGTTCAAGTGAAGAACTTTACATAATAACCTTGACTACACAAGGTTAGCAGCCTTATTTTGTAACATCTATTTGGAACCAGTATATGTTAAGAGTTGTTTCTCTTGCCTTCCTCTTTTTTGTTTTTGTTTTACAAGATATATATTTGTAGTGTGTGGGAAACTTAAGAGTTAGAGACATGCTGTTTGTATGTGCAATTGTGCGTACATGGGCCTTATATTTGCATGCTCCTTAAGTCCTTAAATATAATGATGCATTGTTTTGTTTTTATACTGCAGAGAGCCACGTGGCTTTGGTTTTGTTCAATATGTTGACCCAGATGATGCTGCTGAGGCCAAATATCATATGGATGGTCAAATCCTTCTCGGTAGAGAGCTGACAGTTGTGTTTGCTGAGGAGAATAGGAAAAAGCCTTCTGAAATGAGGGCGAGAGAACGTTCCAGGTCAGTCTTGTGTGTTAAGTAACCAAACAATTGCTCTTTTTGTTGTATAATAAGTTAATAACATCCATGTACAGTACTTAGAATTGGCTATGTTTGGTTAATGGGGAAGGAAGTCGGTCAAATGCATCAAAAGCTGCTGTTTTCAAATGCTTAAAGTTTCATAAATAGTTTTCATCAAACGTAGGTTGTCGTTTTAACATAGTTTTTACAATGTCTTTGCTAATTAAAAATCATGACAGGGGATATTCATATGACCGTAGAGGATCGTCTAGTCGTTATTCTCGTTCACCAGGTCGTGGAAGGTCATACCATCGCAGCCCAAGTTACTATTCTCCTTCCCCTAGGCGGGGCCACTACTCTAGGTACATATTTATTTTCCATTTGCATTAAGGATGCCATGGTTGAGTAATGGGTTACACAAGTCATTTTGCTCTCTTTTATCCATATTTTTGGTGTTTTCTAATAAATTTGTATATCATGATTACAAAATTTTATATTTAACCATATCAACATAAATTTTTTTCGAAATATATCTTTTAAACTATTTTCCTATTAGGCTATTTCTTTTGCCCGGTTGATCATTTTAAGATAAAACATGACCTGAATTGATCCCTTCATAATATCAGATGGGTCATTTCGGATAGACTCTTTTCCTATTAGGTTGTTATATTGTGTGGTTAAATATGGAACAGGTCCATCTCACCCCGAGATCGAAGGTACAGAGAAAGGTCTTACTCAAGGTCGAGGAGCCCATATTGCTCGGTAAGCAGGAGCCGCAGCCCAGTTAGGAGCAGGAGCCCAGAAGGCTACTAGATAACGAGGCCCTAAGGAAAGAAGGCTGGAAGGTTTTTTATTTGTAATGTAAAATGATTAGTTAGCCTCATGTTTTATAAGTCTGGAGTGATGTTTGATTTGGTAATGTTACAAGTTAGCTCTCATGATATATCAACAATTTGAAGTTTCTGAACAACTCAATAAACCATCCAAATGTTGTGATTACGTGAATATGGGGTTCTGAGAGTATTCAAACATCAGATTCTGGTCTTATACTCTTATGTTGATAAGTTGAATGTCTTGAAGGCAGTTATGTAAAATAATAACAGGAGCGTCTAGCATTCTTTCAGAGGCCCCTGTCCCTGTGCCTATGAAAGTAAGACTTCGTGGATCGTGCGTTTTATCTTCCGTGACTTGCATAGGGGCCATCTGGACAGTGAAAAATGAAATGAGTGTATTCTCTGTCACGTCGTTGAATGTTTCGCATTCTTATGTAGTAGAATACACATGACTCCTATCTTGTCTTCTGGAGTGTGTTGTCATATTAGTTGTTAACATCACAAGCTTGAAATAGTAATCCTCCTGTCTAACCTGAAGTGAGAGGTCCCGAATTGTCACATGGGTTACATATGATCTGATAGAATAACATGTTCAATTATTAATGATTCATTTTTGGTAGAGCTTCAGAAGGATGTCTTGCATTATATCAACCTTGATTACCTGTATTTTTCTACAACAAATGAAATGAAATTAACCAAAAAAAAAAAACAAGAAATATAAGCATTAGATAGGTGGCAAACATGATAAATATTAAGCAGATATTTGAATAATAAAATGGTTATACAAAGTTGTAATCGTATATTTGATTTTAGTTTTTAGGTTAAATCAAGAGACATTTGATGATAACACTTAAAAATAAACATACAAAACTAATTGATTTTCCGTTAATGCTATTATAGATATGTCACCCTGTCATTTATATTGAACATTAAACGTAGACGAAAAAGTGTTATACGCTCCATATAACCTTTGTCACTATAAATATGTAAGTTAAACTCTCTATTCTACCATTATAATTATGTAAACATCACATCAGATACGTTTTTATAACAAAAAAAACACATCACACGAGAAGAAGTACACATCATATGACCCATATCGTCATACAGTCAGTATAACACGTTAGTGGTTTGTGGTTAGTAGCGGACTACTTGTGTCTTAATTGCACCCTATATATATGTGGTAAGCGGGTCACGAATTTCTGTACCAAACAAAATGTTACCGTTACTCTCCAAACGTTTTGCACAACGGTATTTCCCGCGAAAAAACATACTTCCGACCACCTATTTCTTCTCAACCACTAGCACCACCGGCGACCACCGTGGGTCAACGCCCAGTCAACCATCACCACCTCCTATACAGGTTCTACTCACCGAGTCAGCCGGTCGAGGTGTGTTCGCCACTCGGAGTATCGAACGAGGCGAACTCATTCATACAGCCAAACCCATCGTCTCTCACCCATCTACTTCATCAGTTGATAAAGTGTGTTACTTTTGTCTCAAGAATACTCCAAAACGATCAAACTTTCAGGCACATGAAGTGTTATTTTGTAGTGAAGAATGTAGGGAACAAGCGAAGGTATCGTGTAGACATTATACTTGCCCACCACCTGTTTGATAAAATGTCTCTGAGAGTAAGGCTTGATTTGCTGAAACTAATATATTAACAAATGGTACATGATCTTGAACTACAAAAACTTGATTGATGATTGTTGTCATAGGAGTGAGTGAGTGACGAGTTTCAAATTCATTTTAATTTGAAAAGTTTATGACAAATGTTAATTGATGACTACATTAAATCTATCTCAAGGGATACTTATGATTAAACTGGTAGTGTAACATGTTTGGAAGTAATGAAGCCCACATTCGTTTGCGACTGAAGTGTAAGATGTTTGAATTATATAATCGAATTAAAATATTGCATTCAGCCACTTTGGAAGTTGGTTATGACATTAGTTAATTATATGATGTTGGTAGAGATTGCTATTTGCAGTCTTAAACTAACCATCAGAAGAATCTGAAAAGTTATGGTTATAGGAATCGATGCAATTCAGTTTTCACAATATCTTGTGATCTGGGGGTATATATCTTTCCTGCTAATACCTTGATTTTTGCGAAATTAAGAATAAGCATATTCTACAAACTCTTGCTCATATGCTAATTTTATTAGGGCTTTTATGAAGTTGAAAAGGAAGCTGACTGGTCAGCATTTGTTGCTCATTGTAGGTAAGCATTTTTCTTCTCTTTTGGTTTTCCATAGCTTTAGCATGTTACATATGAAACAAAGCACATAATGCTTATCTTTAGCAAGAGATATAAGGAGCAGATATTGTTATTTGTTTCCTGAAGTTCAGATAATATATAAAATTTATATTCAGTTGCTCTTTGTTAGTAAAAACTAACTCTTTTCACAAGTCTTTACATGCTTACAGAAACAGTAGATTTGATGATTCTTCCATTTACTGATTTGCTAGATGATAGTGCTATTTGTGATATCATGTTGAGAAATATATCATATGAGTTAAACTCATCTTTATTTATGGCTATCAATTTATATATATATCCATCATATTTTGATTTCCTTTTGAACTTCTCTTTTAAAGAACCCGGGGATTAAAATATCCATTTCTTGCCAAACGGTTGGCCTGCATGGTAATATCAGGAGTGACTTCTGCAGACAGTTTGGACATACTTCAGCCTGCAAGCTTGTCTGCTGAAATGATATCACAGGTAAACAGTGTTGTTGCCTCATGAACATTCTAGAATGAATATGCAAGTAAGAAGGGTTAGGTACCCTTTGGTTCACAGTCAGGAATCACTAATGGGTATGGGTTTAATACAATGGGAATAGAATGCGTATGAGGGCGGACCTTGGCGCAGTGGTAAAAGCTGTTCCTAAGGGACCGAAGGTCTCAGGTTCGATCCGTGGAAACGGCCTCCCCACAAAAATGTGGGGGAAAGACCGCGTACATCTTCCCTTAAATGGGACGGACCCTCCCTGGACCCTGCGAAAACGCGGGAGCTCTTTGCAGCACCAGGTACAATGGGAATAGAATGGGAATCGGTTTCTAAGCTGCATCCTTATAGCAGGTATGGAAAATACCAAATCTTACAGATATATTTCCTAATTCTAGAGCCCGTAGGCTTCAACTAAACACCACATATCATTTCCATTCTTATTCCCTCATTCTCGAACCTTGAATTCATCACCTCTATTTATTGTTCCGGTGTTGTTGCTACTTGCTACATTGGTTTTTAATTTTATACCACTATCATGTGACTATGTGAGCATATTTTTCTAGATGAAAGAGGAGCTTCGTTTGCTGAGAGGTGCCTTGGAAGATTCAGGCATGAAAGATGAACAGCTGACATGTAATTTCGTGATATTATAAAAATGAGTTTAAGTAAATAATTCTCTGTTTGAAATTAGACCAAAATGATAAAGAAGATCAGTTTATAAGAACTTTGTTTATGTTACAAAATGATGGGTATTACCGACCGCAAATGTCCGAAATGTATCTCTGATGAAGATTTTGGGATGCGTTTGGGGTTTTTCTTATTTAGACAGCTCATCTGCTTATTGTGTTTTTTAAAAGCAGATAAGCACTTCTGAACATTTCAACGAGATTGCTTATTTCAAACAATTTATTTTTGTCATCTTGTGGTTTTGAAATTACAGTATATGTACAAAGGGTGAAATAAGTTGTTCTCAATAAGCTGCTTTCTTTTTCTCTTCCTCTTATAAGCTGTTACAATAAGCACTCTTCAGCACCCTTTTAATAATACTACTTATGCTTTTGTTACAATAAAAATATTTAAGATGACTATCAGGTACCATAGATGTTGTTTTCAAAAGACCCATCACTTTTCAGGAATCAACTTCTACACGTACAAAATATACTTTAGTCTGATAGTAATATTCTTTTATGTTTTTCATGACTTTGAATAATTGATATATAGTTCTAAATATCCACTGGTATGCTGGGGTCCTGGCACGTATACGTATCAATGCCTTCCGTATCGAATTGGCTGGAAATAGTTATGAAGATTTACTTGCATTAGCTGCTGCATCAGTAGAATCAGAAGCTGCTGTTGGCAATGCTGTTTATATGCTTCCATCTTTCTATAATCATGACTGTGGTATGAACTAAAATCCTTTCATGGGATCTACATAGTCCTAATGTGCATTAAACATGAAAACCAACTAATGCAAAACAATTTTAGATTATTCTTATTAGTCAAAATCTGAGATGGTAATGGCCATAAGACTTTGATGCATATTTGACATGCTTATTTTTCTCTATTGTAGATCCCAATACACACATAGTTTGGGTGGAAAATGTGGAAGCAAGATTGAAGGCTCTGAGAGAAATTGAAGCAGGTCAATCTTTTAAGCCTTCTTTGTTCTAATTTGAAATTGTTAAACTAAGTTATTTAACCAGCAAATTTTCTTTATTCTATAATCAAGTCTATAAACGTTAGATTATCCTGTACTTCGATCGAGTCCCTAAAGATTATTTGTTTCATTCTAAAAAATCCACCTATTTTTGTCCCTGATTAAATAAAGAACTATACTTTTGAAACTAAAGAACTAAACTACTAAAGAAAATGAAATGAACAAACTTTAAGGACTTGATCGATAGATTGGGGAAAGTTGCTTGGTTAAATCAACATAAACCCTCATAAATCTTGCCATGTAGCAAGGCCCTTGAAAATAAGTAGTTTTGTTTTTGTAGGTGAAGAACTGAGGATATGTTACATTGATGCAAGCATGGATCATGATGCTAGACAAAATATCTTGTCCAATGGGTTTGGTTTTCAGTGTAATTGTCCGCGTTGTATGTCAAATGATTGATCTCCTCCCCCATTATCACGCACCCTTTTCTTGCATTTGTGCACTTCGACTAATTTTGAAACCATGATAGTTTATTTAAATTTTGAGTCTGAGCTCGACTAAGCTCTTTTAAATTTTACAGAGCTAGAGTTGAAGCTCGAGCTCAAACTTTTCACATTTCTCTTTAGTAATTTTAAAATTTGTATAACTAAACGAGGTTGTACTTTTCGATGCATAATAACTATTTGAAGGAATGTATTAATGAAGGTAATTTTGTTATTGCCACTTTTGTATTGAATTTTGAGTTATTTGTGACCAAACATTTTCAAGAGAATTGTGATAGGCATAAACAGATTAATTTGTTTAAGTTGAGATATATTCACATGAAATCATTAATAATGTATATTTTGATGTGTTTTTGTGCGGGTTATATCAGGTGCACAAGCCACAAGGTGAATATTTTAATTTGTTAATGAGTTATGAGTTATTGAGTTATGAGTTATGATGTTCCTCTAATGGGCTTTGTAGCTTACCGAAGGTCCACAACTACAAGTATGCTACGTGGGCTCTGTAACCCAATCTAAGTCCACCAAACCATCTACAAATTGCATAATCACATAACAATATAACATTTTTAGATTGTTTTTATAGATTTAAAAAGTATATTATAATATTTTGTCTGTTATAATGTTTTTAGGTCATATTATGGAATATTTTTTTTAATTGCACTTTTTATCATTTATGTGAAAAGTTCTTCATTTTTTTACCAACGAATGTTAAAATTTTCAAATAACTCATCTCATGTACGTTGTACATGATATATTTTTTAACTGATAAATTTAACGTCCGCTAACGAAAAGAAAGAAATATGTAATGACTTTTCAAATAAAAGTAAACAGTACAATAAGAAAAAGACTCGTTTCATAATTTCGCATAATATAAAAAACAAACTCATAATTTACTCTAGATTAAATATATCTTTTGTAATATTATTACACTTTTGCTCCAAAATAGCGTCGTAAATCACCTTTACTAAAAAGTTGATATTAAAATTTTTATGATGTAGCCTAATGATATCAAGATGATGGTGGTGAATCTGTCAATGATGATGATTCATGCCTTATTATGAGAGTATGCTGTAAGTTTAGAAGTAGTATGGTGTATCTGAATGTATAGTTAAAGAAAAATATATAAACCTTTAGCGGTTGGTAGTCGTACTTAGACATCTGGCGTTTTGAACATTGTTGATTATAGTCAATATAAGCATGATTAGTGTTTTAATTGCATAATTTATATAGCGGTTTAAAAAAGTATGCTAAACTTAGAATAATGTTAGGTATATGTTTAAGGAGGGACGTTCAATACTAAACAAAAATATAAGTAGAGTGCTATGAGAATCATATAAATATATTTGTATTTTACATCAAATTAACATAATACATTACGGGTATATATGTGTGCCTCACTCGCTTTATCTCTCTTGTTAGATGAATATATATTTCTCTATTTAAAATTGTTTGTATCATACACTTTTCTACTTGAAATTTGTTCTATATTAAACGCAATTCACATTTACATCTAATTAACAACCAATGCTTCAAATGTCAACTTCTCTCAACACTGGAAACAAAATCCAATACCTCCATCTCCCTTTCACAACTTTCACACATTGTTATTGACTTATGGAGAGAAAGAGGATGTAACAACCGACTTCTCAATCGATTGCTGTCATTCATTTTGTTTACGAGGAGCTCATAGTTTTTTCAGTTATCCATTTATTCAAAGGGAAACTTCCAACAAGGTTAACATCATATATATTCTTCTCACCCAAACACATTTAACTACGGAATTCTCTATTCATCCACACTCGCTTACAACACATTTACTTATACTTTAAAATTATACCAACTTCTAATCTACCCAATGTAAGGATTTAAACCTTTATTTTTTTTCAAAAAGTCTTTGCTCTGTGCCTTTGTATTTGTTTATTTTAAAATTTTAGTTTTTTGCTAGTCCTTTGAATGATAAGAAAAGCTATTAAAGTTTACATCGAAGTATATGTGAATATATATTTGAAATATTATTGTTAATTTTTTGAAAAAGGAAGAAAAATAAAGAGGCGTATAAAGAAGTGGTTAAATCTGACACGCATTACTAGTAGTCACGGAGGTGGAGACAGTGACAGAAATCGGCAAAATCAAGGCAAATAAAAATTATAGGATTCCAAACTCCTAATTCTCATAAATCTTTTTTGGTAATTGTTACACTAGAACTATCAAGTATCAAAAACCCTTAGTTTCTTTTCAAAAAAAAAATCAAAAACCCTTAGTTTTATTTAACTTTTTAACACATTGTTATTTTTACTACTCTATGTAGAAAGATCAACCATCTAGTAATGCCATTTTACATTTATGTGTCTATTTTTACAAACATATTAGGATTTATTCATAGTAATGTATATGTAAATGCATGTGATTCGTGAATAACAATTGTTTATTAGCGTTTCAACTTTGTTTTAATAAAAAAACCCTTTTTATATGATAGAGTAATGATAATATGTGACACAAGTCGTGCAATATAGCTACTACCTCAATACCTCACCCTTTCTAACTCATTACTATAATGGTTTAGTGTCTTTCTGTTATGCCTAATTTTCATATTGATCCTTTATAATATATACTATGTTAGATACCCGTATTTTACACGTATTGAAATAAAAAATATATAGTAGATTATATATAGACATAATCTAATATATGATATATATAACATATCAATGAAATTATTTCATATAGCAAACATTAAGTTATAAACAACAGTGTAAAAAGAAGAAAAGATTTTATTATTCATAAATATCTCTTTTTATATACTTTTTTAAAGTATTTAGTTTTAAAATTTATTAGCTACAAATTAACTTATATTTAAAAAAAATTAAGTTTCATTAAAGTATCTTTAATGAAATGTTATTTATTTCTAGAAAAGAATTAAATAAGAGTTAAAAAGAAAGCTTTTTTCAAGTTAAGATTTTTACCAAAATTCATAAATTTATTATAGTGGTGACATATGGACACTTATAGGTGGAGAATATGACGTAAACATGCTAAAAAACTAACATATGGCTAATATTTTGTTTTATTAGAGTAAATAAGTTTAGAAACTCGTGTAATATACAGGTTGAATAAATATATTAAATTAATAGTTATTTATTGATATTTAAAAATAAAAATAAATAAATATTCTGAGATAAAATATTATTAAAATGACATACAACAGTTAATTTAGGTAATAAAATAATAATAATATTTTTTTAAACTTTTATCTTTAAAAAAATTTTGCTTTAAAAAAATTGTTTATTTAAACATTCCAAATTAAAAGTTTTTTTTAACAATGTCATTTTTAAAAAGTCCATAGCATTAAAACCTGATCTTTATTTTTTAAAAAATATTTTTTATAATAAAAAAGAAACATGTTTTTAAATTATAAAAAAATTGTATTTAATAGAGTGAAAAGTATATAAATAATATAATTAACATTTAATACATTATTTTTCTTAATGACATTTAATGCATTATTAAATGGTTAATTTTTATTCTGATAATGATATATGTACAATGCCTAGGTGAAGCTTAAGTGAATGGGTAGAAAAGTGTCATGCAACACATACGCATTTTGCTTTATTAGAACAGATTCTGAATTTTCATAATTTAACGATACACAAGTGAAAGGTAATATGCATTTAAGTACGTATATATGAAATAAACTCTCATAAGCGAAAAAGAAGATACATGGTTATAGATGTCATTTTTTCTAAACTTAACTACAAAAGTATAACATATTCGGAATAATGGTTACTTTTGTGATCTCCTCTTAACGAAAAATTAACTAGATTTCCTATGTACGTTACTCAACTAGTCGTCAAGTCATGCGTCCTATATTTGTAACAAAATAAGCTTTTAAATGAATTTGTTACTTATGTTATCACGCCTACTATTCATTAGCAATGCCATATGATGTGGTGTGTGAAGTGTAGCCATAAGAAGATAAAAGGGCGTACCTGGTGCTGCAAAGAGCTCCCGCGTTTTCGCAGGGTCCAGGGAGGGTCCGTCCCATTTAAGGGAAGATGTACGCGGTCTTTCCCCCACATTTTTGTGGGGAGGCCGTTTCCACGAATCGAACCTGAGACCTTCGGTCCCTTAGGAACAGCTTTTACCACTGCGCCAAGGCCCGCCCTCTGTAGCCATAAGAAGATGAGAGACTGAAATTCTCCTTCACTAAGCATGTAAAAATAAGGCATGCAAGCTAAAAATAAAAAATAAAAAAATAAATAAATAAAAAAAATCAAAGAATCATTTGATAAACAGGGTCCATTTCATTATTTTTTTGACTCTGTCATTCGTATCGTCATATCCTATGAAAATCATTGTTTCATAAAAAAAGTTATTTAAAATCAGATATAAAACTTTGTTACATATTTTGGTTAGATATGAATTAAGATACATTTACACACACACTAAATGCGTATGTAAATAAGATGTTTCTTTTATAATTCATGATATGATAAGGGGTGGACATGTTATATAAGTGATAAATGGACTTTTGACTCATTGATACCAAGATTTGTTGGATTAGAGTCCTATCTCTAAGTGACCAAGAGTTCTAGTCGACAAACGACATGAAATAAGAAAAATAAAAAGAACCCATCCTAAAATACTAGTCAGGGGCGTGAGCATCCTAAAAAAGAACTCATTAGTCTGTAAACCTCACATTTGTTGTCCATACAATCTATATACAACCGAATTCTTACATTACAATGGTATTATTTCATAACATTCAATCCTTTCTAAGGGCCACTATCCTCGTCGGTCACCGCTAGCTCCTTTCAGGCCATTGCTCTGAGTTTGGCTTTAAAACCATTGTTATGAACCAAACACAAAAACTCTTCTCAAAAGAGTAATCAAGTGGATGATGGAGCCTATTTGATCTATACATCTTGCATATATCACCTAAACAACCGACAGAGGCGGCCCTGAGCCAGGGCAATATGGTCATTCGCCCAGGGCCCAAAAATATCAGGGGGCCCGAAATTTAAAAAAAATTATATATAT
>BJCN01146116.1:0-10937 GCA_018326445.1 Flaveria brownii
TGGGTAAATTTAAGTTGAATTATGTACATTATGGTTGAAATGGGTCAAAATGATACAAACACACTTGATATAGTTAAAACGGGTCAAAATGGGTAAATTTAAGTTGAATTATGTACATTATGGTTGAAATGGGTGATACAAACACACTTCAAGGTGTTGGTGTATCATTATATACTTAAAGTTATATTAAGAAGCAAATACCACAACTTATAATGTATGTTTTGTTTTGTAGGCACAAATTGCAAGTTTGTTTCAAAATGCAAACTTTATGACACAAATGACGCAACTTATTGCCTCCCAAAAAGGTACACAACAAGCTGATGAAGATGATGATTCGGACGAGGACGAAGAATAAACAATTTGTGTTGTTTAAGTTTATGTTGACGACATTAGAAGTTGATGTTAAACAATTTGTATGTTTCGTTATTTGTGTTGTTAAAACTCGTATTGTACTTCTTAATACTTATGTTATTTGTGTTGTTTGGAAATCTGGAAATTTGGTTTTATTTACAGGTTTTCTTGGTTTATAAAAATGGAAATTAAAAAAATAAAAAAAATTTAAAATTATAAATTGACTTTTAGCGGCGACATAGTCGCCGCTAATAGTCTTCCCGGAATTTTTTTTCCAACTTTATAGCGGCGATATTGTCGCCGCAAATAAGGGTATTAGCGGCGACATCAATAGCGGCGATATTGTCGCCGCTAATGCGCTTGTTCCTTGTAGTGACCGGACTGGACCGCGGGTCGGATTGAAAACCGGACTCCAATTCAGTCTAGTTCGGTGTTAAAAATCGTTTTGACATTGAATGGGTGATCGAATCGGTTGAAATAGGGGGTCGGACCAGTGGAACCAGCTTTTAAACATTTTTTATTTTTTAGTATTTTTTACATAAATTCATTATAAATAATTATAATATAGTTCATTTCTTATATTTGGTCGAAACAGTCTGACCAGTGGACCGGTAATACGTACGTTTCACTGCAATCACTACAAAATTTACGACCATTAGTCGCAATAAAAGTCGCCACTATTAATAGCCAAAATCGCCGTTAAAAGTATTAGCGGCGACATGTCGCTGCTAATAAGGCACCACTATTAATTTCTCGCTAATGGCTAAAATTTCGCCGCTAATAACTCATTGCTAATGATTTCGCCGCTATTAACAATTCATGAGAGACTATTAGCGGCAACATGTCGCCGCTAATGATCCCTGTTTTTTATATTTTTTAATTTCCAGTTTTACAACATATTTATACATCTATAAATAAATCTAGATTTTCCAATAAGATAAAATACACTAGTGTTCATAAAGGACATAATTTTCACACGTACTTAAACAATAGAGTAAATTACATTTTTCGTCCTTTAGGTTTATATCATTTTTTAGAAATCATCCTTAAACTAATAAAATTACAGTAAACATCCTTTATGTTTAAAAATTTTTGCACGTTTCATCCTATTCTATAACGTCGGTTACTTTTTTACGTTAAATTAACCCACGTGGCTCCTACATGAGTGTAAAATGGTCTTTTTATACTCTCTTTCTTCTTACCTCCTCTTCTAATACAACCTCTCTAGATTTCCCCCCAACCTCGTTGCACCTGTCCATTTTCATCTTCCTCTCCATAGCTTCATTGCCATATTTGACATGGCAACCCCAAGTTTCTTCATACGAAAGCAAATGACCCAGGATGAAGTTGATAAATTATATGGTACGATTCTTCACTAAATTCATAGAATTGTCAGTTCCAGTTGTAACTAAATCATAATTTTGTTCAAAATGCAGTTGGATTCCCTAATCTTTTTTCCATCAAGTTGCATCATAGTGGTTCTTTACTCGATTTTCAGGGCATACCTACATAGGAGGTAAGATTAACTACTTGGATTTGATTGATATTGACTTCTTCTCAACGCATGAGATGGATTTGATAACGAGTGAGTTAGACTATCCAGTTAATGTAGAGCCCATGTACTATCATTTCTTACATCCTAGAGGTGATTTACATTTTAGTCTTCATGCCCTAGGTATTGACTCAGATTATATAAACCTATCTAAATTAGTGTCTATGCATAAGTTGATTAGTGTGTACGTTGAAATTAGCATACCAAATCTACATACATATTTTTGCTCACCAATAAAGCTTACTATTGTAGAGATTAGTGATGAAGGTGCTACTGATGTCTCGGTGAAAATGAAAATTTTAAGAAGATTGGCACTAGGATGGCATGAAGTGGGATAATTTAGTGGTGTTGGGGAAGGTAGTTTTGTGTTTGATCAAGTTGAACATGATTAGGATGGGAATATCAACATAGATGATCTAATTGATTAGGATCATAATGGTAATGAGAATGACAATGTAGGTGATGAAGCTAAAAAAAATCAGAATGGGGATCACCATGTTGATGATCAACCTGAACATGATCAGCATGCAAATGTCAATGTAAATTGTCAAATTGAATAGGATGAGAATGTAAGTGTTGCAGTTGAACAAGATTAGAAGAGGGATGATCGTATAGATGATCAAGTTATTCAAGGTCAGAATGAGGATGGCAATGTAGATGAGCAAGTTGAACAAAATGCAAATTGAGATGCTATGTGGGATGATATTCTAGGTGATCATTTTCAAGACAATGCAATATGGGATGATATTATAGGTGATTAATTTTAAGACAATACAATATGGGATGATAATGAATATGATCAATTTCAAAAGGATGGATCTACTGATGATAGTGATGCGGATGATAGTGATTTTATAATTAATGAAAGTAATAGTATGGGAGATATTGAAGTTGATATGAGGCATTATGAGTTGAATGTTGATTTAGATGTAGAAGATAATGTTAGGGGTGATCAGGAAGATGTTGAAGTAGCTGTGTTAGACAATGACTTATTTGAAAGTGGTTAGGTTCAGATAAGAATGCTACAAGCATAAGAAGACACAAGTTAAACTATCTTAGCAGGTCAAATGAAAAGAATGCAAAGTTTTATCATGGTCAACTGTTTGGCAGTAAAGAAGAAGGGGAGAGGTTGATTAAGGCACATTCTATTGAAACTAGAAGGCTTATTGATATGCTCTAAATTATACATAAAACACTATCAAAAGCACATCAATTATTCCTTAGTATATTCCTTAAAATGATGTTTATGTACTTCACATTGTTAAATTATGTTTTCAGGTGTTAAAAATGGCAAGATGGAAAAAAGAAGCATATTTAACAAGAAATTGAAGGAATTCGAGCTTTGGAAACCAAGCATGGAGTCGTGCCTCATTAAGCATGCCCTCATACCTTACCTGAAACACACCCCTATGCTAAATTTGTCACACCCCCGTGTTTGGACACATGACATGACAAAAGTATTGTCCCATAAAAGTAGACACAGGGTCGTGCCCCATGAAGTACAGGGCCGTGCTCCACCCCAATCACGGGGACCTGCCCCAATTGTCATATGGGGTCGTGCCCGATACCCTTTGCACGTACGAGCCGACCAACTTTCGTAATCATTGTAATAACATGGGGCCGTGCTTAAACACTCCAGAAAGCCTATAAATAGAGGTCCAAGTTCACCATTTTAGCAAGCTTTTGGTAGGAGACTTACTCTATAGTATTCTCTCAGGAATCAAGACTTGAAGATCATTTGGAGGCTTGGGAGGTGTATACAACACTTGAAAGAAGCTCAGGATTGCCTAAACATCATCCATTTTGGATCACCGGTTTGATTGTTCCATTTCATCGATGAATCCATATCTATCTTCTATGTTATTTGTTGTTATGTTCAAGCTCATTATGAGCTAAACTCACATTATCATCTTAATTGGATAAAACTTATGTAATTTGTGATGAACTAATGGTGTGATTTATATTGTGTTAATGTTATGGTGGTCTTGGAAAAACTTTCAATGGATAACATCTATATTTGAATGGAAAGTTATAAACTTATGATTTGTAATTATATATGTCATACATAATTGAAAAACGTATGATCAACTTTTATTCACGAAACTGGTCCTCATAATAAACCCATGGCTAATGAACTAGAACTAGTCATCAGAAATCATATCACCTTAACTTTTTGATCATTTATGAGTTCCCTTTTATTAGTTTGAGAAATGTTCAGTAATTGTTATGCTTTTCTAAAATTAATGGTATGTTAAAAGGAACTTGATCAACTCTCTTCTTAACAATAAGTTATGTTTTCAGAAATCATATGTCGAAAAGGTCAGAAAAGATTTACGTACATTACTAGGGCTTTGACCTAACCAGTAAATCTCAACCTGATGTGGTCCTAGTCACTACGGAGCGGATAGGCTAGAAATCGCGCCAGTTCACATTTATAAACATTAATACAATTAGTTTAATCAATATCTTTAATTACACCACCAATTCATCACAATTATATAAGTGTAATCTAATTAGTTATTCCCTGGTTGTAAATCCAAAAGTTTCAACTTTGTTTTATTTTATTTTCATTACCATTTCTAAAATCCTAAAAAAATCTTAATTACATCATGGCAACTTATCATTTTCTCAAACAAAAAACAAATCTGATAGTCAATCATTAAGGTTGTTGAGTAGACTAGGTGTGTCCACAGATTGATACTCAGTTCTTATCATCACTATATTACCTCACGATAGGTACACTTGCCTTTTGTGTGTGTAGATTAGTATTAGTAATAACCAATTAAAACTAAATTTATACGAAAAACCATTATAAAAAATATATATACTTTTCACACGCATCAAATTTCTGACGCCGTTGCCGTTGGAACACACGACAGTTTTGAAAAACAATCTAAACTTTTGATTTTCTTGTCTATATCTTGTTAATATATTTTTGTCCAAATTTATTTTATATTTGTAGATAATTTGCTTTAGTTAGTAGTTACATTGACCTGATTCATTCTAAGCATTATTTAGTTTAGGCTTCTTTAAGATGGTTACGAGTCTAGTGTTGTCCAACCAGCAATAGCGGCCAACAGGTTCAAGATTAAGTCTAGTATAATCCAACTTGTAGAAAATTCTGTTCAATTTCACGGATTGCAAGACGAAGACCCTAACGCTCACATCTCACGATTCCTTCGTATCTGTGCAACTTTCAAAATCAATAACTGTTCAGACGACGCTATTATACTAAGACTTTTCCCACTTTCACTTCATTTTCTAGCCATTGACTGGCTTGATTCACTTCCGCCTGGTTCCATCATCACATGGACGGAAATGGCTGAACAATTTATTTTAAAATACTTTGGACCAGATCGCTGCCAAACTAAGAAGCAGCATCATGAGCTTTCGCCAAGACAATGATGAATCATTACACGTAGCATGGGAGAGATATAAAGGTATCCTTCGGAGATGCCAACATCACGGACTTGATCTGTGGCTGCAGTGTCAAACTTTTTACGATGCAATCAGAGGAGCATACAAACAAGTTGTAAACCAAAGTGCGGGAGGAGATTCGGAAGTGTCACACCAACAGAGGCATACCAAGCCCTAGAAAGAGCAGTTAAGAAGAGATTTGCTTATAATCGCTTAAGAAACAAACCCAGTTTTAAAGGCATTCATCAAGTAGACTCTAAGACACTGATTGCAGCTCAGTTAAAAGCCCTAACCAAACAATTCGAACAATTGCAAACCGAACTGAAGGAAACTCCAACACGATGCAACACATGTGGAAATTCACAAAAGATCAACGAATGCCCATAAAGCATTATGATGGTTGAAGATGTTGACTACGTAGGAGGCCCAAACAACTCACATAATAACAACTCAAACTTGAGGAGCAACTCGAATTACAGAGAAGCTGGTAACAACCAATCATCATCTGGATTTAACGACAGGCCACCTTACTAATAACAAAAGCCACCATATCAAGGTCCAAGCAGTAGTAACCAAGACCATGGAGCATTATCAATAGAAGACTTACTGTAGCAATTTTTGATAACCACACAAGCCACAGATGAATACTTCCGGAAATCTGATCGAAGAAATGAGGAGAGATTCCAAAGAAACAAGGTTGGCATCAAAAGCAACAAAGCATTATTGCAAACCACTGAAAAACCAAGTAGGTCAGATGATAACAACTACCTGCAAGACCCCAAGGTGCCTTGCCTAGCAACACTGTGAGAAACCCTAATGCTCAAGTCAAAGCCATCACCACAAGGAGTGGCAAAACTACCCAGGGTGATACGCCTGCATTACAACCCATCCCTGAAGAAACCGAAATCGAAACTCCTAGTAATGAAAGTGACAAGCAAAAGAAAACTTTTGTTGTTGAAGAACCAGACAAGATATACGTACTATCGCCACCCTATGTTCCACCACCTCCATATCCTTGTCGTTTGAGACAACAACAAATGGAGGCATAATATGGCAAATTCCTGGGGTTGTTCAAACAACTCCACATCCATCTGCCCTTGGTAGAAGCCTTAGCCCAAATGCCAAATTATGATAAGTTTTTAAAGGGTGTTTTGTCAAACAAAAAGAAACTGGAAGAGTTATCACACATAGTTTTAAATGAGGAATGCTCTGTAGTTCTTCAAAACAAACTACCTCAAAAGATTACTGATCTAGGGAGTTTCACCATACCTTGCCTAATAGGAAATCTTTCTGTTAGCAACGCATTAGCTGATTTAGGTGCTAGCATTAACCTTATGCCATATGTGTTTTTTGAAAAGTTAAACTTAGCTGAACCTAGACCTAGCCGTATGAGAATCTAGTTAGTTGACCGTTCTGTTAAATATCCAAGGGGCATCGTTGAAAATCTCTTTGTTAAAATTGACAAATTCATATTTCCCATTGATTTTGTGATCATTGACATGGATGAGGATAAAAAATGTTCCTCTTATCCTGGGTCGACCTTTCTTAACATCCGCTCAAGCCCTCATCGATGTTTGCACCGACAAACTCAAGCTCCAAGTGGATAAGGAAGAAGTGACATTCGACATAGAACAATCCATGAGCATCCTCAACATCATGATGATTCACTCTATTATATTGATATCTGTAATTCAATCATAAGCTATCATTTGAAGAACTCTCATCAAATTGAAGCCTGCAACACTCAATTAATATAAGTCCAAACCACAGAACCCATCTGTGAGAATTAAATCACTCAAGAACTAGAATTTGATGAAACATCATCTTATCAAGAAGCATTCAAGATTATCGAACAAGAACTAGAACCCAAAGCCAAACCTTCTATGGAAGACCATCCGGTTTTAGAACTCAAAGAACTTCCATCGCATCTCGAATACGCCTTTCTTGAAAACACATCTTAATTTCCTGTCATAATCTCATCCGCCTTATCCAATGACGAGAAGAACAAACTGTTCAATATACTTAAGGCATATAAACGAGCAATTGCATGGAAAATCATGGACATCAAGGGAATCAATCCATCCTTTTACACTTATAAAATACTGATGGATGAAAACTTTAAATCCGTCATTTAACCTCAATGACGTGTAAATCTGAGCATGCAAGAGGTGGTCAAGAAAGAAGTAATCAAACTGCTAGACGCCGGTTTGATTTACCATATTTCTCATTAACCTTGGGTCAGTCCTGTCCAAGTTGTTCAAAAGAAAGGAGGATTGACTGTTGTAACTAACAAGAAGAATGAGCTTATTCCAACTCGCATGGTTACAGGATGGAGAGTTTGCATCAACTATATCAAACTCAATAACGCCACAAAGAAGGATCACTTCTCTGAATATGCGTATCTATTTAGAATCGGTGCAGACCAACTTATCTGAATATGCGTATACGGAAGTGAAGCACAACAGATCCTAAGGCACTGTCATGAAGGACCCACAGTAGGACACCATGGAGCAACCCTAACAGCTAAGAAGGTCTTTGACTCTGGACTTTACTGGCCCACGATCTTCAAATATGCTCACAACATGGTACGCACCTGTAATGTATGTCCAAGAGCAACCAGCATCTCAACACGGGATGAGGTGCCTTAGAAGTCCGTTCAAGTATGCGAGGAATTTTATATATGGGGTATTGATTTCATGGGGCCATTCCCGGTGTCATTTGGCAATCGTTACATCTTAGTAGCAGTCGATTATGTCTCAACATGGGCCAAAGCTCAAGCCCTACCTACTAAAGATGCAAGAAACATTTTTAGATTCCTTAATGAAATTATTTTCTCATTTTGGTGCCCCTAAGGCTTTAATTAGTGACCGAGGAACGCATTTTTGTAACAACCAACTCGAGAGAGCAATGGCTCGTTATGGAGTAAACCATCGCTTTAAAAGTACTTATCATCCACAAGTAAACGGGCAAGCTGAAGTAACTAACCAAGGCAACAAATAAATCTTTGAGTAAACTATAGGACAAAATAGGAATGATTGGTATGCCAAGCTAGATGACGCATTATGGGCTTTTCAAACAGCCTATAAGACTCCCATTGACATAACACCTTCAAAATCGTTTATGGGAAGTCGTGCCGTCTACTATAGAACTGGAACATAAGGCCTATGGGGCACTCAAAGCTGGAAACCTAGACCAAGGCCTTGCAGGAAAAAAAATTAATTTTTACCAATCCACAAACTAAAGGAACTGAGAGAACAAGCATATGAAAACGCTAGAGTTTACAAGGAAAAGACAAGGAAATTCCATGACTTTCGATTAAAGAACACTAAAAGATTTCATGTGGGAGAACGTATCTTATTGTATAACTCTCATTTGTGTTTATTTCACAGAATGCTGAAATCACCTTGATCTGGACCTTACATGTTTAAAAATGTGTTTCCGAACGGTGCCATCGAAATCGGCAACCATGACGGTTTAAGTTTCAAAGTGAATGGTCATCGTTTAAAACCGTATAATGATGGACCAACCAATATTTTCTCAGGGGAATTACACCTCCGCCCTGACGAAGACTAAGTGTGGGGAAAGGTCGAGCCGAAGACCCGAAACTTAAACACGACACCTGTACATAGGTTTTCTTTAACTTTTTAACTTTTTCTAGGATCTCACAAGCCTAGTCACGGGGTTGTGCCCCATGGAACACGCCCCCGTGCTTCGGACACAAATTTTCCACGATCTCCGCTGACGACTCTAGAACGTTGCAGATCGAATTTTAGACGATTTTTGACAAACACAGGGCTGTTCCTAGCTAAGCACGCCTCCGTGATCAACTTTCACGACATGCATTTAAATACCACACTTATTCCAAGCTTTCATCACATCCATTTCTGCTCAAAAACATTTAAATGATGAAAGAATCAAGTCATAGTAGTTCAAACTGGAATCCTGTGAAGAAACCGCGTTCTGAAACACGAGAGCCAATAACGCAAGAATACTTCTTCAAGCTGCATGAACTAATCAAACAGTTGACTGAGATGAACCTCATCGCATCTCAACGCCTAGCTGAACTCATCTAAAAAGTTTAGGAAACGGGCGATCGCATCTCGAATCTTCCTCACGAAATGTGTTGAGGCTTGTTTTAGAAGAATTTTGCGATGTGTTATGTGTGCCGATGTGCGTTAAGAAGTATAATTTTGCAGTTTCAAACTCTTGGATTCTAACGTATTATGTAATCGTAGGAACGTAGGACTATTTTCGTAGCTTTCCTGATGATTTGGAAGTAATAAAACTTAATCGTGTACATTGCGTGATGCGCGAAACAGAAAAATGAAACAATGAAAAACTGAAATCGGGCAGCACAAGGGGAGCACGCCCCCGTGCCTAACGAGTCACGTCCCTTTTTAGAAATCTTCAATATTTGTTATGGTTTTCTAATATTAATAGTATGTTAAAAGGAACTTGATCAACTCTCTTCTTAACATGAAGTTATGTTTTCAGAAATCATATGTCGAAAAGGTCACAAAATATTTACCTACATTACTAGGGCTTTTGTAACACCCGCCTCCCAGGGCTCACCCTAGGGAGTGTTACGCATTGTATATATAGAACACATAGGAATTATAGAGTATACAACGGAAGTCTAACTTTAATTATACATCAAAAACGTATAATACATCTATTATAATAGATAATACCATTACATTAGTTTAACTATTATAGAGATCCAAATCTTCAACAACATTCTAAAACTTTATTTTCTCATAAACTAGCTCGTAATCTTCAATTCCTGCAATCACTTGGCACCTAGGATGTGTGTCCATAAAATAGAAAACATTTGAGACTCAGCATAAATCTTGTGAGTTCATAAACATGGTATTCTTCTAAATTCAAAACATGTTATTATTGACTATTGCATCAAGCAGATACAGCCATGGCAAACAGATAGGAACAGAGTAAGCACAATATAAATTCACCTAACCATGCTATGTATACAAACTCCACTGGTTAAAGCAGAATCATACAAGCAGCCCTCAAGCATCCTATCAAGCATTGCCACATATCACAGATGCTATTGATAGTCAATTCTTCAATTATTACCAGTTATCAGAACATCACATCGCGTTTTAGAAAATAGTTCAGAGGAACTCACCTCAATCAATCAAGTCAGTGATATCGTTTGCTCAGGTTCACTGCTATCAGGTATTATCCTATAGGAAAAATAACATTATTTAAGCTATATTCTAGCTAGTAACAATTTTAGAGATGATTCGTTATCTTTTTCTATTTATTGGTTTTACTCAGGCACTTTCTTTTATCCTATACCAACCCTTTAGTACAACCCTTACCAGTTGGCATAACTCGGGCGTTTCCATCATATCCGAGCCAACCCTCGGGGTTACTCAATACCTTCCAAATGATAACCTTAAAGTCTAATAATAATAATAATAACAATAATAATTACTACAAAACTAAAAATAACAAATAATAATAATACTAACTATAACAATAAAAATAACAACTATAATAATAATAATAATAACTATAAAGATGATAATAATAATATTAATAATAACTATATTAATATTAATACCTACAATGATAATAATAATAATAATAATAA
>BJCN01146127.1:0-17314 GCA_018326445.1 Flaveria brownii
AAGATACAAAAACACAATTAAAAACTAAATTCACACCAATCTTTCCAGTTCAAAGAGCCTAGTTTTGAACGACTTTTTATCCACAGTAACCCTATGATTTTTAAATCTTCAAGCAAAGTGTTTAGAGAAGCCATTGATTGTCGAACACGACATCGTTTCTCATCTAACATTACACAATAGTTGATAATAATCTATAGTATTAAATTTTTCATGACAATTCTAGCTTTTATATTTATGACTAATAACAATCTCAGTAACATAATTAACATATATTTACATTTGATTTACACACATCTCGCTCATAATAACAATTATGATAGTAAACATCACCAACAAAATTAATAGTATAAATTATTATCAACGAATAAATAATAGTTTAAATTATTAAAATTAAATTTACCTAATAATAAACACGTTACAATAATACATTCAAAACTTTAAAAAACCTTTCTGGAAATAAATTAAAAATACACTATATTGACCGAAGTCAGTTATGAATAAGACTACATATCATATCATAAATAAAAATAAGCTCGCCACATTATTTTAAACTAAGCCTCCTCAACACGCAGCTCAAAACCACAGGTCAAGTATAACATACTCTAAATTTTTTTAAACCAAATATACCATTTTGACGAGTTTATTTCTATCTACATTCGAATATATATATATTTACTTAAACAAAGCGCAAAACCAATTAGGTAGGAAGAAAAAAAAGGTTAGTCCCATATATAAATGGCAATATCTATCAAGGGGTATGCAATAATGCAAGTCTATCAAAATCCAATAACATTAACATCTTTTCATCAATGCTGAATATAGCCAGACATATATGGAGAATAACCAATAACTTGTGGGTTTGCTGTTGGTGCAGCAGGCAAAGGACTTTTCTTTACACTTAAATGAAGGAATTCTTCAGCTTCTTTCGCTCCGATTTTCTTGAATGCGGCTATAAGTGTTTTAACATATGAAACCACATCGTTCCTAAACCCTGATGAGCAGCTATTGCTACCCTCATCAACATCTTGTACGCCTCCTTTAACAAGACACCCGACTTGTACACCTTCGGTATAAGCCTTACATGCCAGTAATATATCAAGTGCGCGGCTCCTAAAATGCCCAACCACCAAATCCTCAAAGTTCTGCATCCAACACAAACTGCTATTAACCACACAATACTAAACAGTAAAAAGAAAAAGAGACAAAATCTTACCTTGGGTGGCTTGTTCATGGTATAGACCATTGTTTTGAGTGATAAAATAAGGGTATTTTCATTATATTGTAAAGAAGACTTTTCTCCATCTGGAGAGCCACTCCAATGTGCATACCCGGGCTCGTTATAGAAAGGTTTCATGTTCAAAATCAGACCCTGTATAGAGACTAGAACTTGCAGCATAGTTGAAGTGCCTGGAACCCACTTCTCATTCTGGACCCCGGTCCACGTGTTCAGAAGGCTCAAGCAAACTTTACCACAATTGTATAGATTTGGATTAATACGAAGACCACCAGAGTGATAATGCACAAGCTGTGAAAAATCATTAAACACATCACATCAAGTTAATCATTCAGTGTATGCATTAAAATCAGTGGATCAAAAAGAAGACTTACAGGAGGCTTGTTTGGATAGCTGCTTGGAAAACAAACATCAAAGAAGAAAAGACCGTCATGATACGGTGTCCCCTCTGCTCCAATAATTACAGCTCTTAAAAGATCCATCCTTGATTCATAAACTCGAACAAATATTGTATCTGTGAACAGATATATAATATCCATTCATTGATTATAATTCAACTGAATTAACAAACTGCTCAATTGTGAGACGTACCTGGCAAGTCTTTCTCGAGAATTCTCCACTCTTCTTGTATCTTTTTAGAACATTTTTTGGGTGCCTGAAACATGTAACATGTATATGTATGAAATATACAAATAAATAGATAATGAGAAAGGTAACAATGGCATAAATAAAAACAAAAACTTGCCTGTTTCGTTGCAAAATAATGATCAGAATGGTCTGTGACAGTATCGAACTTCTTGAAACTTTGATACTTTTTTATTACATCATCATTAACAGGCTTTGCCATGCTAGACGAGCTTCCAGCTAATCTAGAACTTAACAGGTTTGGGATATTTACAGCAACTTGAGTATTGTAAGTATTATAGAAATGACTACTGTTACCGGTTTGTGTATAATCAGAGTGAATGTTTTGTGCTGGAATGTTGTTAAGATCTGTAAAAATTTTACTTGAAGGATGCCATGTAGATGTGGACAACTGGTCCACCCTATTTCGCTGACTCCCACTACCCTCCAGTGGTGTATTTGTAGTTACAAATGGATTTGCAGGGGCCGTCGTTTTCATTTGAACAAGATCTGGAAACCAGGGAATGGTGGCTTCAATTCCAGTAGGAAAATCAATGTTATCAAAACGGGATTGCAAAGCCAAAGGATCATCATCAAAAACATAATCATCTAAATCAAAAAAGTTATTTGATCTTGGGTTAAAGCTCTTAGTCTTGGAAGAATCTTGAACCTCCTAAAACATACAAAATTATAAATAAATATTATACATGTCAAACACCAGAAAACAAAAATAAAAAAAAATCAAGAAAATTTTCATACCTTCCCCTTCTTATTTGACTCTACTTTCTTTGCATCTAAATTTGAGGCACTACTAGGACTCAATGAAATACCCATAACACCCTTCATCTTTTTATTAGACTCTACCTTCCCTCCAAGAAAGAATACATCATTACGGTCTTCGTCTATGTCAACATCAATTATTTCAGGAAAACCAACCTGTCAAATCGAGTTATCAAATAATCTCAGAAGCTTCCTCTCATTAGATCACAGCAGATAGAGGAGTCTATACAAGCATTGAAAAAAGTTATATACATAAAGTCAAACACAAAGTTTCAACTTCTCTAAAGCAAAATCCTCTTTCTACAATGCAGAAGGTAGCACATGCATAAGGAACGATTGATCAGCTTCAATGGTTATCAAAGATCGACAAATTTAAACCAAAATAATAGTATTTATTTAATCCATTAAACCAAACAATTGATAATCTGGTCTTTATTTAATCCGAACTATATCTCTATCATGATATTCCAATGTAAAGCCTACGTGTGTAAGACACATCCTCACACCCATTAGTTCTTCAACGCGTGAAGCCTTTCACGCCCTATAAAGCCCCCAGAAGTGGTGTTAATGCCCCAAACAGTAAACCTCCCGGCCTAAGCCATCTAATCACATTTCCAACCCATCATTTTCATACGGATACTCAATGAACAGTTGTAAATTTTATAGAGTTTATGGATTGTAAATTTTATAGAGTTTATGGAACAAAACTATCAACATTTACAGTTTCATAGCAATTGCAAACAGAAAATCACATTATGTTAAATTCAAACCTAAATGCAATGCATATCAATTTTGCAGGTTTAGGATAAATTAGCAACTTCCCTAAACACACACAGCAATCTAATCAAAGCAAACACACAGATTTCTCATTTCAGTAACAAAGAGTGCCCTAGGCGACTCAATCAAGCGAGAGACTAATCAATACACTTATTATCGCCAAATAAACAATCCAAAAACCAGCATTGATCACACAATCAAGTACCTCCTTGTGTAAACCCTTAGCCTTCGTTTTCGAACTTCGATCAGCCAACGGAGGATCAATCTCAATCACATCAGGCTCCGGACACGACGAACTACTCCCTTGTGAACACCCGTTTCCTACAGAAAAACAAAACACTCAAATCAACTTCCACACACGACGAACAACAACGTGACCAACAATCGACAATTAGAACTCTTACTTCGACTTCCTAGGACTATATCTTGCAATCGCCGGCGATTCCATTTCTCACAGCTGTCAACAGTGAATCAACAGCACCAGATAACACTAATTGAAGCAAAATCCCACTTTTCTAGGGCTTCTGCACTCCGATCACGATCATATACACCTTCAATTACACATTAAACTGTAAGATTGTAAGAACGTATGAACGATGAACAAACCCTTTGGTTTATCGTCTCTCATGGGGAATTTGAGACGATGATTAATAAACCAAGGGTTTGAGAGAAGTAGAGAACCATGCGGGTTTTACTCGGAGGATCTTGGTCGTTGGTTATATGTTCAATGGTCATGATTGCGTTTCTTTGATAGCTACTGTGGGGAGTGTCGCAGAGGAGTTCGTAGTGAGGATTTGACGCCGTTGGATTGAGTTTTCAGTTGGTTGGAGCTACGTGGACGGTTGTGATGAGGAGGTCGGAGGACTTGCTGATGTGGGCTACCTTTATGGTGTATGTGTTGAGCACTATGGTTATCGAGGTAATCGTAATCTCATAAACATTTATAAAATTTTATGTTTGTTATGTGTGTTGTAATTATTTATTATTTTTTAGCTTTTTGTAACCGAGGTGAAAACGGGTCCAGTTACATGATTTTTTATAGTCTAGGTATAAATCATACATCACACGGAATTTTAAAAGTATATTGTTAGTCTGAATCTTCAGTATTACACTAATTGTCTTAAAAGAAAACCAATTAACTTGTAAAACCCTTGACTTGTAATGAATCAGAATTCACGATCTATAAAAATAAAATTTGGGTCTCCCTGTAGGAAAAAACTGGAATGTCAGCATCTTTTATGTTTACGTATATACTTGTTTATGATTTTATGTGTTTAAAATAACTATCTTTAAATTTAAAGAGAGATTTCTAATGATAAAATGCAACTCTATGGTAAAGATTAAAGCTTCAAATCCTACAAATGACATATATATTTTAGTAGATTGGTTCTAAAAAAGTCTTAAACTCACGTTAAAAACCAAATTAAATATAAAGTACTTATTATGCTTCTAATAATTTTATTATATTATAAAATTTAAGTTTCTAACAGACTTTAATGTTTATTTATATAAAAAAAAGTTTAAAATCTCATTACTTGTGTCTAGGCTTGATGAAGTAAAAAATGATTATATAAGGATAATATATAGGTAAAGTGAATTTTAATAATCTAAATTATCATTTAGTGCCTGATAATAATTTATACTATTAATTTGAACGATAACACTCTAACTTTCACTTTTATCATCAACAATAGTCACAATAACATAATTATCAAATATTTACGTTTGATTGACACTAGATTTTATTCATATTTCGTTCACAATAATAATTATAAACGAGATAGAAAAAAACATACAAGAAAAATCAAGTCTAAAATAAATATACATCAAGTGTGAGAAGAAAAGATTCACATATTAAAATCATTGGGCTTTAACAATACTTCCTAATTTAAATATCATTGGCCATTAATGGAAGTTAATAAATTATAAATAACAAATAATAAAAATAAAAAATTATGAAATTATATTTTAAGATAAGATATAATTAAAAATTTAATATGTTCTAATAATTTATTAGATTAATAAGATTTATTTTAGATATATAATTATTTAATTTACATATTTATAATCATTTTCATTTAATATGAGAGATGCGAGAAATAAAAGTTTAGATTTCACCAGAATTTATCGCATGTCCCTAAAAAACTTTATTTTATTATTTATAATAACATAAACTTTTCACTACATATATTTATATAAATTATACTAGTTTACTTTTTCGATCTACACCACTACGGCATTCTCTCATATGTTTAAAATCGAGCCGTGACAAATAACGCGTCTAACCTGCTAGTAATTGGAAATAAAAAATTATCCGATTCAAGAATGAAAGTGTGATCATTCCGGATGTGGAGAATCCGATGCTAGTCTTAGTCAGAATCCCCCTTCCGCCTGTCACTTTTCCTTAGCTCAGAATCGATGTTGTCGGTAAGGGTAAGAGCAAGCCGTTTCGCTATTAAGCCAAAAAGCCCCTTTATCTTTTCATTTTGTTCATATAGTAATTTGAGTGTTAGAACGGTTGAACCTCATTCTATAGCTTAAGACTTTTAAATAACAAAATTAAACTAGTTAATTAATAGCATTTAAGCTTAACTAAGGAAAACTAATCATCCGCTATGAACTTGACATCCATGAAGTTTTCATCAATGAATCTGCTTACTATAATTCGAGTTTCTATCCGTACAGCAATGGATATCAACGAAGATGACGATGAGGTTTCTGATACTTGTTCTCTTAATATTCCCCTATTCTACAGAAAACCATACTAAATTATAAACCCTAATCCAGCTCTCACATCATTGAATTACTAATTACATTAATTAACCTGCTAATCCTCACCAAATTTACATGATTTGACTAATCATTCACTAATCTGACCTAATCGTGTCCCCATCAATCATCAACTTTCGCTATTTTATGCGTCTCAAGTGGCTGTAGGTTTAAAGGACATCAATGTGCCACGTACAAAAGGGGGAAACGAATGGGTGACGATCGATTGTTCAATTTAGGGCTTCGAAATAAACTCGCCACAGAATCATCTTATCTGGTCTTTTTTAATTCAATTTCTGTAGAATTTCTAATATTTTATTTCGGTTCAGAAACACGTTGATTTGTAAGCAAGTAATTTAAACCGCCAGAGGACATCTGGGGAGATCCTTTTTTCTAATTTTCTAAAGTAAGATTTGTTCTTTTGTGGTTTAGAAACATGTTGATTTGCAGAAGCTAAAGGTTTCAAGCTTCTTTCATGGTGGTTACTGGTATCACCACT
Source organism: Flaveria brownii (assembly GCA_018326445.1). Classification (NCBI taxonomy): domain Eukaryota; kingdom Viridiplantae; phylum Streptophyta; class Magnoliopsida; order Asterales; family Asteraceae; genus Flaveria; species Flaveria brownii. Next base: position 6,684 of record BJCN01146127.1, read on the forward strand.
GTGCTATAATCTTGTTTATATGTTATTGTGGTTATGCTTTTGCTTCTATTTTGTGTTGGTTTATGTTATCAGGCTGAAAACTGGATGTTTTTTGGATGTGAAATGTTGTTCTGATATGATGGAGTTGGTTATAGTGACTATATGTTGTAGAAGTGAAATTTGGATTGATTTTTATGGTGCAATTGGTGGATGATATGGATAATTCATTGGAGACTGGTTGGCAGAGATCAGGTGGTCATGATCATGATCATGAGAATACAGGTGTTGGTTCATTGGGAAGCAAGGATGTTAGTTTGAGACAGTGGTTAGACAACGCGAAACGAGTGGTGGATCCACTTGAATGCTTACATATATTTATGCAAATTGTGAAGATAGTGAGCTTAGCTCATTCCCAAGGGTTTGTTGTTCATAATAATCGACCCTCGTGCTTTGTCATGTCGTCGTTTAATCAGGTATCGTTTATAGAATCTGCATCTGGCTCCGATTCAGGTTCAGATTCTTATCAGGATGTAACATCCTCAAGTATTTCACATAAGGTATTGGAAGTCAATCGGGTCAAATGTAATGTTGAACAGGCTGAAGAAAGAAAACATATGTTTCCCATGAAACAGATATTAGAAATGGAAACAGATTGGTATACAAGCCCAGAGGAAGCTGCTGGTGGTCCAGGTTCGTGTGCCTCTGATGTTTATCGATTAGGTGTTCTTCTATCTGAGGTGTGTTTTTTAATTTTTATACTGATTTCAGCTTCATATGGTTCTGGTTCATTTATTCTTTCGATAAACGGTTATATTGTATTCGGGTTTATTTCTATGAACAGTTATATTACCCTTGTAGTTCACCCGAAGAAAAAGACAAAACCATGCGTGCCCTTAAACATCGCGTCTTTCCTCCACAACTGCATTTCAAGTGGCCAAAGGAAGCCTTCTTTTCCATGCGTTTACTGCATCCTGACCCTTCTAGCCGGCCCAAAATAGAGTTAGTTCTAAAAATTTACACATTTTTTCTTGTTACTTATTAATCAAGATTCTTATGTTTCATGGTTATTTGGATGTAGTGAAGTATTACAAAGTGAGATTTTTGTTGAACTTAGAGGAAATTTAGACGAACGAGAGGCTGCAATAGAGCTTGAAGAAAAGATTGTTGAGCAAGAAATGATGCTGGACTTTCTTCTAACGTTGCAACAGAGAAAACAAGAAGCTGCAGATTACTTGCACAAAGAGTTTTCGTTTCTATCTTCTGATTTGCAACAAGTTACAAAATTGCATGCTTCTGTTAGAAGAAAAGGAGACTCTAATTTGAAGCATATTTCTCAAATTGATGATTTTGCAAGCTCAGGGTCCAGAAAACGTATCAGAACAACACCCAAAGAAAATCAAGGAAGTTCTAGATTGATGAAAAACTTCAAGAAACTAGAATCAGCTTACTTTTTAAGTAGAAATAGAGCTGTAAATAGTGCGTGGATGAATCCATTTATGGAGGGGCTGTCTAAGTTCATGTCATCCAGTAAATTAAAAGTCAAAGCTGACTTGAAACAAAGTGATCTTTTGAATTCTTCAAACCTTGTATGCTCCTTGAGTTTTGACCGCGACAGGGAGTTTTTTGCAACAGCAGGTGTTAATAAAAAAATTAAAGTTTTCGAATATGATTCAATCTTAAACCAGAATCAAGCCATCCACTTTCCTCTTATTGAAATCCCAACAGAATCGAAGATAAGCAGTATATGTTGGAATCGCTACATCAAAAGCCAGTGTGCTTCGAGTAATTTTGAAGGTGTCGTGCAGGTAATCCGTGAGTAATGGGTCAATTATGGTTAGTTTTTATCTCAAACGGGTCAAATTGAATATTTAGCAAAAAGGAAACTGTTCAAATGGTTCCTTGAAGCCTACTCTAATGTTAGCAAGTAGGCAATCTGACAAATCGTTTAATTCGAACACTTTGTTCATCACTGTAACAATATCGTTTTCTAATAGTAATTAATGTGTTAATTAAAAATTCTATAAGATGCACAAAAAGGGGTTTGTGGGTCAACCCAGTCCGGCCCATTCTGACCCATTACTCCACCCACCCATCATCATTTTTAAAATTTTTAGGTGTGGGATGTTACACAAAGTCGAGTATCTTCAGAGATGAGAGGGCACGAGAGACGTGCGTGGTCTGTTGACTACTCAGTAGATCCAAAATTGCTGGCCAGTGGGAGTGATGATGGTTCTGTTAAGCTCTGGAATATTAATCAGGTAATTACATTCTTGTTTATGTATACTCAACTGTGATCTAGATTTTCAGGATGTACAATAACTAATTTTTCTTGTTTTAATGCAGGGAGCGAGTATTGCTACCATTAGAACAAAGGCAAATGTGTGCTGTGTTCAGTTTCCTTGTGATTCTAGTAATTTTCTTGCATTTGGTTCTGCAGATCATAGGGTATATTACCATGATCTAAGGAATTTAAGCACACCGCTTTGCACATTGGTTGGACATAATAGAACCGTGAGTTACATCAAGTTTATTGATTCAAAAACTCTTGTATCATCATCCACTGATAACACACTCAAGCTCTGGGATTTATCAGACGCCACATCTCAAGTTCTTGACCGCCCAGTTCTGTCATTCTCTGGCCATCTCAATGTAAAGGTACTTTCTTTTTTTGTTCTATGAGCTCTAGAGGTGGCAAAATGGAACGGGCTGAAGGGCTGGGTAATGGGTCAAAGTATTTCAAGCCAGAACGGGTCGGTTCTTTTGGTGAATAAATCACCTCTGATTTGAAAATCCTTTTTTTTGTAGAATTTTGTTGGTTTATCTGTATCAGACGGCTACATTGCGACTGGTTCAGAAACAAATGAGGTACAAAGCAAGGAAAAAAAAAGAATGATTTAATGATATATGAACTTACAGTTTCATGACTGTTTATAAACTTTTTGTAATCATCAACAGGTTTTTATCTACCACAAAGCATTCCCTATGCCTGCATTGTCGTACAAATTCACCACCACAGATCCGATAACAGGAAATGAAGCGGACGACGACGAACAATTCATTTCATCTGTGTGTTGGCGTCCTCAATCGTGTACTTTGGTTGCTGCTAATTCTACAGGAAATATTAAGGTCCTGGAAATGGTTTAGATTTTGTGATTTTAGAGTATGCAGAGGTTTGTGTATAAAACTTAGTAGTGAAAAGGTGTATAAATTATGCAATTTTTGCAGTTCAGAAACATATAGCAATTTTTCTGCCTTAGATTGTTACGACTTCAGTCTCACACCGAAATAATGTACATCTCTTGTCGCATGAAGTACAGGTCTGAAATAACAGGAACATAAAATATGGAAAGTTTAATCCTTTGATCCACTTTTTATACAAGATGGTTACTTACTATTCAGCTTGCACATTACAGGTTAAACCAGCAGTAATCAAGTTTAATCCTTTGATCCACAAGCAAAAATTCTATATGATCATATATTAAACACTACCTTTTGTCTTTTGATTTAATTCATAAAAATCTATTGGCATTGACTTTGATTAAACTTAGGTGGTTGAATTAACTTCTCTATAAGCCGGTGAAGCCTTTGAGCACCAGGACCTGGTTTAACCTGAGTCGGCGTCCCAACCTTGGTGCAAGATGAGTTGCCATGGCACCACCCGCCTGGGGTGAAACTATCATTCTTACGGTGTAGTAACTCGCTGTCGATTCTATCCAAAACAAGAGTATCTTGTTTGAACTTGCGTGCGAATGGAGCACCACTTGCTAACATTTTGTCCGTGTCGTTTATGGTGATGGTGTGAGGATGTTGTTTTGGAGGGGTGTCCCAAGTTATGAAATGCATATCGTGGTTAACCACGGTTGGTATGAATTCCGGGGTGTTGCAGATAACCGTTTGAAAGTAACCTTCGGGTGATGAGACGAAATTTGTGTAGTACATGAGTAGAGTTCTTGGAAGATTATCCCAACCCCATATACAGTATTCAACAAATGAACGTGATAGAATCATCCATGCCGACCCTGTAAACAATTTGAACGATGTCGGCAGAGCTCGTTTTGGTTGAACCCAAAAGATATCCGACTTCGTGTTTTGGTATAGCCCCGGGTCAACCATCATAGGCATTGCCCTTTTGTTCCTGCATACACACACGTACACACTCAGTCATAAGTTTCATGTAGTGCAAGTAGAGGTGAAATTTTTCTAACATGACCCTAAATACTGCATAAAAAAAATCAAGTTTTGGGTTGACCCGTTTACGTAAACGAGTCATGTACAAGCTTACATGTTTAACCCGTTCAATTAAGCAGCTCGACCCGCTACCCCTTAACGACCCCTTTTAACCCATTAATTACAACCTACCAACTTGATTAATACGTTTACAACTTGATTACAACCCACCAACCCATTTGACACATTTAGATAAAGGGGTCGAACAAGTTACATGATTTATTGTGTGCGGCTTAGGCTTATGTTTTCAACACAATAAATATACAGATCGTATTCAGGTTGAACAATTCAACCCACCAACCAGACACAACTGGCGCCCTGGACTGCAAGATTGAAGTATCATTATGCAATGCTTACTCTTTCCACCCTAAATGGCGTGTATGCTCAATAAAATTCAAGTCTCTCTTCAAATCACTAAATGCAGAAAGAAGATCTGCAATCAAGATTAACATAATCAGCTAACATCAACATCAAACTACCGCGTTATAGAGTTAAGATTCAAGGACTAACCATCTTGAGTCACAAGAGGATAATCCGAGGCGCTGAGGTTTATAAACCAATCCCAATCCTTAAACTTCTTAAGAAGAATGGCACAAGCATGAAGAGTGTTTGACACCATTGTTGGTCCTCTGTAAGTAACCATATTAGCCTTCGCGATCACATGAACATTCCCAACTGTAGAAAACACAGGATCATTCTCCACGCGTGCAGCAAGCTCTATTCGCTCCTCAACTGGCGATTCAAGATCAAGATGAAGAACATAATAGTTTAATGGATGATACACTGCTCTAACTGTCCTCCATAACTTGTTTAAATCGCCTTTCGATCCAGAAACCAAATAAGCAAATCGAGGAACTGTGGGACGAGGGGGAGGGGGTGCAGAATCAATCCTTTCTTTAGCGAAACTAGTGGTTTTATTCGTGCTGATTCGATAGGAAGTGATGTTGTATATATTACCCAAATCGCGACATATGGTTAATACAAAGATGAATATGATTGAACCCATGGCTAATGGGAACACCCATCGTTTTTCAAAGAGAAGATACTTGAATTCTTTAAGCTTCATCATTGTTTTCTGACTTCTGTAATCTCAGTCACTTCAGTTTCTGCAACAGTTTGTAACCAAATTGAATAAATTAGTCCTGCAAGATGTTAATTTAGGAACCAAATTGATAGCTATTGACACAAGCATCAAGAACACAAAGTTTAATTCTTGTGATTTTGTTTTTGTTTGATGATTGACGCTTATGATGAGCTTCAATCGATAAAAACAACACAAAATTCAACTATAAGCCCAAAAACACAATTTACGCAAATAATTCTCGATCAAAAACCACAAAAGCCCAAATCTTTAATCAAACTTTGAACACTGTGATGAACATATGATCGTCATTGTTCATCGAAGCATAAACAAAATCAAAATCGGAGCTCAAAGATGCTAAATCCATTAGTTTAAAGCAAAACCCATGAATTTTTCTTCAAGAATTTACAGAAAAACTTACCTTTGTGGAGACGACAGTATGCAAAACTAATTACAGTGAAGAACAATGCAAGATTTGTGGGTTCTGGGAAGAAGAAGAAGATGATGTGTGTGTTTTTTTTTCGACTTGTGAATATTTGATTGATGTTTTGATAATTGTTGTAGAGTTACGTGGATTGAGACGACATTATCGACTTTTGCAAATTCAATAAAGGGTTTATTAGTGATTATCAACCCAATTTAATTGCTTTTCATTAACAACGGTCAACTAGTTTTTATTTTTATACACGTATACACGCATATAATTAAATTGTAATCAAATATTTTTGACCTGCGATTATACGTTCTGCGCATCTGCAATTTGCAGGATTAGAGCTTTGTGTTGATTAAAAATCATAATCTTTTGGTTGAATAGTATGTAAATTTACAATAGAATATCTTAGATTATTAGTTGCTAGATATTAAATAAAAAAATTATAATAACAACATTCATATTAACTTTCTTATCTTTAAGTTTATAATTATGTTAAAAACTATTACTATTTTATCTCATTTTCAATTAAATAAATACATTTTTTTACTTTTATTATTACATTTTTTCTCTAATTCATTTACAACCAATTTTAAAAAAATTATTAAAAGATTAATAGGAATGCACATTATCTTACCAAATATACAGATGAACAATAAAATTTCGACTCTATTCACGGTCATTCTGTATAACATATATATGAAACACACTCACGAATATATAATAAACCTACTGTAAATGCTCTAATTAAGTATTACTTGTTATTTGTTAATTACATTAGATGTTTACTTACTAGTTCTACCTATTACTTTCTGCAGGTAGCTTATGTATTTGTGCATTATTATGATGTGTAATATACTCACATACTTAAACTACATTAATTATAACTTACTTTATGACAATTTTTAAACCTTAGACTTCTCTTTAAAAAACAAAAGCCTCTACCACTCAATCATAACTGAAATAATAACTATATTATGTATCGTGAATATATATGTATGGGAATTATGAGTTGTAGAGTTGAGAACAAGTGTTAATGTATTTTCATATACCGAGGTGAAAATTTAAATATTTTATACATCACAAGTTGAATATAACAACATATAAAAAATATGAATGTATATTCTTCACAGAAAATAAAATAAATTGAGACCTAGAAGTCAATGTAAACTTTATCGTGTAGATTACGTCCTTGACAATATTTAGGTCTCAACCCAAATGGTACGCATGGGGTCATTGTCGGTCATTGGTCACCCAACCACGTACTTTTTGGAATTTCTTTCATGGTAGTTTTAATATTTTATTCATCTTTAACCTGAGTTCAAATGTTTGTTTTCTATTTAATATTTATATTATACAAGGACATTTGGATCCTTGAATTGATATATAGAGCCATAAGATACCTGTTAAGCTAAATATGATTAAGTTAGTTAAGTTAGTTAAGTTAGTTATTAATCAATACTTTATCATAAAGAGAATACTTTTTATCAAATAAAGTTCTATGGTCACTAGAAGCTATTTTAAAGAACTCATGTTGTAGTTGAAATCACATTCAAAAATCCATACAATAAAATCAAATAAAAAGCATACGCCTACACCTAAAATCTTTTTACTTTAATAAAAGAGTAATTTGGGATAACACGTGTCAGCATCACAATTCTTTTTACCAAAATTTTCTTGTCTCTCTTTCTCCTGTTAAATAATTATCTTAATTACTAATAATATTATTTAACATATTTTAGATTAAAAATAGCTTTTATAAAGTAAGAAAAAGATCGTTTTATCATATGATATTTCTAAATAAACAAATTTTTATAAATAATATTTTTTTCTAAAGCATCAAACTTTTTTAAAATTACGATATATTATACAATTGGTGTTTTAAAAAAATAATTATTTAAAAGAAAAAAATAATTATATTTAGGAGTTATGATAATGAAATTTCAAAAAAAAATAATATTTTTATACGATTTGTTTTAGAACAGGTGTTTATTTTAAAAAATTAAAAATAAAATTTTAAAAAATTGATATCACTGTTTTATTATTTATAGTATTTACTCATATGTAAGTTCAGTCATATGACTCATATCATATATCAGAATATCATGTTATATTTCATAAATTTTATTATATTAATATTTTATTTAATCAACCAGAGTAATACACGGTTTACTAATGTTAGAGTTTTAAAATATTTAAGTAAACCAACTTAATCCAATAGGAAAATGGTAGCGCACCCGATAAACATCTTCATAAAAATTAAAAATACAAACATAAAAGAAAATCTTATGACCCTGATAAAAATTTTAAGTCGGCAATGAGTAAAAGGGTAATATCTTTTTGGACTTGAGAGAAGTTTGTGTTACAAAAGATAAATATCTTTTAACTTTTCTGTATTTGATTTGTCTTTTGTGACAATCAGTTGTGTTAAAATTACGTAGGTGTTACAAACTTTGTTTGTTATATAATATATAAACTAAGTCCAAAACTTTAATTCATTTAGACCTTATATTTGTTCGTATGCACATATAAATATCTGACAAAAGAAATTTTTTATACGTTAATATATATTCTCTAAATTTTAAAGTATATGTAAAGGTAGTTTGGATGCTGTAAACTAAACGTGTCGGCAATGTTAGCGTTAGGTGGATGCAACTAATATGAGGTGGGTTAATATGCACTTGAGGCCTAAACAAATACGTGAGCATGAGACTAGCGTTGTTCACGAGCTGAACCAAACGGAACTAGCGTCGGGTCATAGTGGTTTTGCTTGTAAGCTAACTGAATTGCTCTATCTTGGTTTGTAAATAAGCAGAGTCGAGCTCAATTTTATTTATAAACGATCCAATCCGAATTGTCAAATGAGTTGATTTCAGGTTAGTTTTTCTATCGAATTTCAAAGCCACAAGCTATTTAACCCTCCTTAGAATTAAACTAGTATTGAGAAGTGGACAAAAATTAGTATTAGTGATTACCGAAAATAGATATTTAATATGATATATGTAATTATTGATTTTAGAAAGTGACGACTAGACTAAACAAAAACATCCACCATTTATAAAATAAAATACTTTGAGTCCAACTAAGTTGACTCGGTTTATACTTTATAAACACGTTGATTTTGAATTAGATTTTTTAAACTTTTTCCAAACAAGCTTCGAGTGACACTTGAGCTTTCAACCATTTTAACTAGACCCAATTAACATTTATTCTCGGCCATCCATTTTCATTAAGAAGAATGAAAATCTACATAATGGAAGTTTATGTTCTACTTTGTCTAACAAGAATGTTTTTTATTATAATTTTATCTAACTATAGTACTATATTTGTAAGAATCTAAACTCATATCATTTTTATATTAGACAATATCAATATTACTAGACCAGAATATTTATTTTCTCCCGCTTTCACCACTATTTTGTGGACCCCGCCACACCATGCTTTTCCACCCTAACTTCCCCATTAAAAGATATATAAAGTAAACTAGAAGGTTGGCTCCGCGCGCTGCCGCGGGAGACCCATATACATATACAAGTATATTCTATGTCTAATAATATCCTATATATTTTCTTCAGACGTAACACCGCCACATGTAATACCTATTGTCATAATATCAATCAACATGTTTGAGAGGGAATGTCATTTAGTCACTTAATATGTACCTAGTTAGGTATTGTTGTCACGCCTAAACCATAAAGTTAATTTTTTTGTTGATGGAAATATTTCTAATATAATTTATCTTTTAACCGTAGACATCAAATAAAGTCTGTTGTTGCTGTCTTTAGCAAATACATACTCTTAATGATATAACACCTGAAATGACTTATTCGAGGAGCCTTATTACGTTTTAGGTATATAGCATGATTATGCATATTGAATCCTATATTAAACTGAGTTAAGGATGATGAAGTTAAATAAAAATTTAGAATAGATAAAGCAACGTGATGAAAGTAATAATAAGCAATCTAAAACATCCAAAACTACCATATTGCTTATAAGATTAGCAGTTCTTGAACATCCTAAACATATATTTGTAAGATTACCTATAAAAATCAATATCACAATCATTTTAGTTGCATACACTATACTTAAACATGTTATATACTCCCAAGATAGCAGATCTCATTCCACTATACCTAAATGAAACTGATTATCAATGCCAAACACCCTCATATTTAGGCATTCAGGTTCATATTATAATGATGAAACATATTCATAATCATGAACCTGGATGTGCTAAAATTCCATTTACTATTTCATTGGTATATTACCTTGTACTAAGAATGAGCAAACCAACTTTAAAAATTAAACAAAATCCAAAACATGATAGGCAATTTTTTTAATCATATCCAAATCTAAACCCAAAAGAGAAGAAATAACCAGCTAATATACCTCAACAACAACCAAAAGAGAAGACAAATCCTGAAGCAACCTGGCCAAAAAAATTACCAACAGAAACCCAATTTCAAAATATGCAACACTCCATACTACAAACATGTGATTATTAACAAAATCATCCACACCAGTAATGTGGCATAAGATACATGTTTACATGGAAGAAACCTCAAATTGACCTAGTATCACACCAATCAATAATCAAAAAATATATTTGAAAAACACAAATGTATTCCATATAAACAAAAAATGTCAATCAAAAGATTAAAAACTAAAACACAGACCAAATGATAAAATCTGGAGCCATTCTTTGTGATATTTGTGTATAGTTAACTTTGACAATTGGGAGTTGTAATGAACCCAATTTGATCATGATACATACTTACATGAGAGTGAAGTAATTAGTCTAAAAGGGATCTAATCACATACTAATTACCAGTTAGAACCATTAAAACTGCACAAAATGAATAACTATTGACTGTTGAGCATTCAAGTGGAAGCAAAATGATGATAATATGT